>WAAD01036785.1:285-22637 GCA_013389945.1 Fregata magnificens | reverse complement strand
ATTTATAATTTCTTTTGAAAATAGGACTGGCTAATGGAAAATTCTAGTGGTCACAGCAATGCTTGCCCAGTGTGCATCTGGCCTAGGATGGTCTTTGAACACATATGATTATATGGAAAATAAGTTTGGCTGATCAAATTCAGTAGTGTTTGTAATGTGTTTTACTTAGCTGTTAATGATGTATTATTATGTTTGTCCAGTGTATCTAAATGAAGACTGAAGTTTCATGGTTAGCTTGCAATTATCTTTATGGAAACAAAATTATTAAATCGAAATATGGGTCAATAGCATAATAGTGGAAGAAGTTATCCACATGCTGGTATTTTCAAACAGGGCAACCTTTTGGAAGGTTGTTCTAGACAGACTATTGTTGGCTAAGTGAACTGAATTGAACAGCCTTCTGTAAACGTTTGATTAAATGATCTAATGGTATCTTCTGGCTTTAAACTTTGAGGAGGACAAGCCCATGACAACTAAAATACAGCTTGAATCTAACACAGTTTTTCCAAATGTCTTCTGGTGGCATTGATGGAAGAAAATTCTTTTGTATAAGTCAGCAGGAACAAACTGAAAGAAAACTGAAGAGGGAGCTATTTTGCAAAAGCACTTCATTTTGCAAACAGTTTTTTCAGTGCTGAAGTTTGTTGTGACTTTGCACATGTTTAGTCACTTCTTGTATGCAAAGAGAAAAATGACAATTTTCATTGTCACTTCTTATCCTTTTCATATGTAAATGTTAGTGGGTCTGATAACCTGGGTCTCGAACTGATCTCTAAAACAGCTTGAAAGGGCTAAACTTCATTATTTGCTGAAACTCTGTTCAAAACTCCAAGCTGTGTGGGTGTACAGCAATAGTTGCATGTTCTTGTAGGAAAACCTTTATTCATAACAGGAAACTCTTCCAGAGCATCCTGTATCCTGTTCCTTCCCTCCCTTTTCTCAGAAGAAAAACTTGAAAAAATACTGCCTGCATAGTATTTTGCCTTTGGATGGTTCTAATGTCACAAAGATGTGAGGAGAGTGAGGCATCCCTGAGGTTAAGTGTCTCTTTAGCTTTTCCTACTGTGATTGCAAATTTTACTCAGAAGTTCTAAAACATTAACACCCTGTAGATCAAGCCTCCATGAAAATAAGCTGTGTGTATATTTGCTGCCTCACAGGAAGAGAAAGTGGAGTTTTCTTTTGTGAAATTAGATTATAGGATCAGCCTACTGAATGGAGCGAGATGGGATGGGGAATGAGGGGAAATAATTCCAGTGACCCAACTTAAGGCACTTATGTAAATGCCCAAAATGAAATGAAGGAAATCCTTCTTTGACAGATTGGTACTAGGCTTGGCAAATTCAAAATTGCATAAGGTAGTTTTGATCCAGGATTTTAAAAAGTCTGTACTACTTTGCTGGTGTGAAGCAGAAGACAGCTAATTTCTTTTCAATTTAATCTTTTATCTCAAAGATGCAAAAAAAAAAACCAACCCCAACCAAACCCTTACTCTAGAAGCACAGTAATGTTATTGTAATATACACACAAAAGAGGTGAAAGCTGACTTAGAAGGCAATTCTTAAAATTACTTCCATTCTTTTGACTTCAGTATCTATTTAAGCTAAAATATTTGAAGAAGAAATGTGCTCCTTTACATAAGCACATCTCGCTCTGGAAGCTGCTTGTGGTTTAATGTTTCATCACAATAATGGCAGCTTATATGTGCTGCCAAGAGACCATTACTTTTTCTTCTTGCTCTCAGGCTGTTCCAGTGAGATACCTTTAAGGTGAGAAAATGCATATTTAACAAATCCTGTCATCACTGCCTATTCAGTGAGAGAGCTTTGTGTGTGAACGTCTTACCTCATTCCACCAAGCATAATTGCTGATATTTCTATGGAGCAAAGTTTAATTAAAAAAAGGAAAAGGAAAAAAAGAAGGATAAAATAAAACCTAATACTGGAATAAGATGTGATTTACAAGGAGAGACTTTAAAAATGGCTTAGGTAAATAATAAAGATTATTTGATTGAAAATACTGTAGTATGTGTGCAAAAAGTGTTTTGCCTTCTGGAAGGAAATCAATGGGAAGGTTCATCTGATGATGTTAGAAACTTAGTTAGAAAATGGATTGTGCCACAATAAAATCTTGATTCTTTGATTTTTTTGTTTTGTTTTTGTTTTATCCCCTAATGATACTCCCTTCAAAGCACCAACTGCAGCTTTACCTCCACATCCTTTGCCTAATGGGAATATATCAAAGAGTAGTATATGCTGGAAGTAGTGCAGGGCTATGCGTGTGCTATTTCACCAGCCAGCTGCTTCCAAACAGAATTTATATGGCTATGTTATTTCAGTATACTCTTTGAAAAGAGTGTTAACTTGTCATATGAGTAAACTGGTGAAGGTGGAGGAGGATCTAAAAATCCTGGCTTTGGTGGCTATTGCTAGCTTACCTTTTACAACAGAAACTAACAGAGGTGTCGCTTAGTCTCCTGTTCCCCATTCTCTATTGCAAGAAAACCCCAAACAAATTAAAAGAGAACTTTGATTAAATAGTAAGTATGGTTAGCAATATCTTAGTAAAAACTGAATTAGTGTATGCATTGCCCATAAAACTTTTCTAAATATTGATGTAGAAGGTTGTTTACATTTCTTGATATATTCAAATCCAGGGCAGAGGGAAAGTGAAGACTTAAAGAATAGTTTCATGAACATTTGTCTTCAGTATATTTTTGAATACTCTGTTCTGACGTTCTCATCAATACATCAAAATTAGTAATCAGATTTAATTGCTCAGCAATCCTTGACATCACTTAGTCCAATGATTGATTCCTCTTACCAGCATTACTTTAATAATATATCTGTCGGATCCCAAAATAAGAGATCTTTCTAAAAAGTTTTTGTGAAAGCTTCTTTTCTTACTGTAATGGTTCAATAAAATGTTCAGCTGTGGCTGAATTGGAAAGGAAACACACGTTGTTGTAGCTTGTATCTATGTTGGAAAAAAACTTTCAATATAATAAATCTTAGCTATTGTTGAAAACTCTGTGCTCAGCAGGAATCCATGTTTCCTCAAGTTGTTTTCAAATTTTCTCCTTACTGCGCTTTTGAAAACTTTTTTACAACCAGCTTTACCCCTCCTTCAGTGAGTTAGACAAGGGTTCTTGGGAAAGATGGGTGATGGAAAACTCAGGCTCATATATGCCTGAGTCAGTACATTAATCTTCTGGGTTGTAATTGGCTTCAAATTGTCTTTGTTAGAAGGCATGTTGTTTTGCCTCACTTAGCTGTAATACAGGGCTTTCCAATAGCTCTAGGCTTTCCCTTTGACATAGGATGTTCCTTTATTCCTACTGCTGCGTTGTTTTGGTTCTTTCTGTCCTCTCTTTCTGGCTGTTAATCTGCGACAGCAGCTGGAGCAGGTGAAAATGACTTGTATGAGAAGAAAGTTTTGAGTGTTGAGCAACTTTACGTAAAATTAAAAATGATATGTTTTAGCCTTGAGAAATTATGGGTTTAATCTAAGTTATTTGTGTTAATCCAAGTATATAACTGATACTATAACAGCCTGGGATTTTTCTCACAGCACATCTGTGGATACCATAGTAGAAGTTGCAAACATTTATCTTCTATTTAAACTATGAAAAATGCATTACTAATCTTTAAATAAAACAGTATAATTCTCTGTGCATTTCTGTGGAGAGCTTTTAAGGCCATCTACATATTAAGAGCTACCCTCATGGGAGGACAGTGCTCTTGCATAAATTCAGATCAAAGTACATACAAGAAATCATATTTAGTGTCAAGAGTGGAAGCACTCAAAAGAAGTCTCTTCATATGTTCCCCTGTGAAAGTCAAAATTAGGTGCTTTTAACTTAACAATCACAGCTTAAGTTTTTCAGAGGTGCTATCGCCTCAGTCGTTGCTCAAGGTGGACCTGCTGAGGGGAGAAGTCAGAACTCTGAAGGGCAGGGCCCTTGCCTTGCTTGTCACTGGGGCTCTTATTTTAGTGCCATTGTGGAGAATTAGGTTTAAGACCCTGCTCAGTATGAGTTAAGATATATAGGAGTGAGTGTTTCTCAGTTAGGCGCCTCCACTAGAATAGAAATTAACATACTATTCATTCTGCCCATGAGCTTGGAAAGCAGCATCTCTGCATATCTTCTTGGTTTTATGCCTCTGGGAAAGACGGCAAGTTGACCCAACTGCCAGTTAATTAATTCATAACATTTTAGTAAAGAGCTGGAACAATTTTACTGTCGCTTGTTTGATGAAGGTCTTGTGACTATAGTTTCCCTAAATAGTTTATGCTTTTGTTAGTATTTACTTATGCTAGCATAAATGAATAGCTTTAATAGACTCCAAGTGATACTGTGTAATATCAGGTCTTTGATCTTGTCTTGCATCATTTGCCATCACTACTCTTGCTCTTGTTTATCAAGCTGTTTGCTCGATGGTCATGCTGGCAACAAAAGTATTTCAGAGCTGAACATCTCAGTATAGGATAAGATTGCTGTCTGTTCCATGCTCAGATGAAAAATGTCACTTAGCTCTGGGACATAAGAATATTTCATAGTCAATGCTGTTATTTTTAACGTTGGCGCTTCTGTCTTCAACTTTGTAGCTGTGCTTGTGATGTTTTTTCTTAACTTCAGCATGCCTTGCAGTCATGCCAGAAGTGGACTAATTTTCTTGAAGCTGTATTGTTTGAATGCAAAGTGACCCAGTATGTAAAGACATACTGTCCTTTGGTTATTTGGGAGTACTGAGAGTTTCAGCAGTGTGTTTACTTTCATAAGACACAGGGAGAAGCCTCAAAGTGATGAGGAAGAGAGGAAAGTGGAATGTCATACGCATCTGTTTTTGACAAGTCCATGATTTATAATTTCCTCAGTAAAAATATCACCTCCACAATGCCCATTGCAATGAACTCATTAAAGGCATTTCAAGAGCTGTGATTGCGTTTGGGAATTCTTCTGCAAATGTGACTAGAAAGATGTACGTGCTTTCTCATATATATCCTTTGCCAGTTGCCCAGGTACTTCACTTATTAATGAGCATATTTTACAGGTTGAAGATAAGCTCTTCTAGCTTCTGTTTCTGTGATGTCAGTATCACAGAAATACTCTCAGAAATAGCAGATTCTTTCCAGGAATTCTGTGGTTTTGTATAATCTTTTTCCTGAAAGGTCAGGGCACTTGGTAAAAGGGGAAGCATATGCCAGGGTGTGTTCCCACTTGGAAATAACTTGAGAGAATGCTAGATCTTCTTGGAAGAGAAGCTCTCGTAGCAAGAGAGGGGAAAAAAAAAAAAAGAAAAAAGAAATCCTTATAATGAATTGCTAGATCATTAAATCTGTCTGGCCCTAAAAAAAAGTCTAGATTCAGCTGATACGAAACATGTTCCATGACTATAGAAACTGCTATGAGAAGATTCCTGATTTAGATATTTCTGGTAGCATGATCTGCACAGCCAAATCTGGATAATATCTTCCTTTTTTGGATATGATTTATCTAGTGCAAAGATTGAGTCATTGCATTTCCTCTTAGATTCCTATTTATTATTATTATTTTAAGGGGGAGAGGGGATACTGATAAATAACCTTCTCTAGACTATGTCTACGTTGTCACCTGTGTCCTTTATCTTCCACATGATAGTTCTGGTGTAGGTCAGGGTATTCTTTATCTTCTGGCCTCTCATTCCTGAGGTATGAGTCGTGTAGTTTCCTTACCTATCCAAACAGTTTTTTGCTTCAGCGATCAGAGTCTTTTAAAAGTTGTTCTGTCTTTTTGTTCCTTTCCCCTATCACTTTGCAGCTTTTAAGGCACTTTTGTAGCAACATCGGCGGTACTGAGTTGGAGAGTGGAAGTGGTCAGTTGGTCTATAACAATGCCCCAAATGTGTGTTGGGAGACTCTTTATAGCTCTTGTGAGGCTTTCCTTCATTCCTCCCCTTTTTTTCCTCATAGCTCATGTTAAGCTAGAGCTTTGCTTACATGTGTAAGATCTAGTAGTCCCTGATATAGTAGTAGTCCCTAGCTATAATGGGTTATTTCCCTGACTAGGTCACTTGCTGTTCTGTAATTATTTCATGGATACTTTCTTCTTGGATTGCCTAGCATCTATATGTCTGCCACAGCGTGTCTATCTAATGAATCTGCAACTGCCAAATGTATTTGCAGCTGACTTGAAACTCATTCTTGGTCTTTGTAATGGGAAATACAACACCTATTAAACCACTTTTAAGTCTTTTTTTATAAGCTCCATTCAGTTCTGGCAAACTTTATTAGAAACTGAGATTCTGTTTCAAATGAGCTACTGTTTTACATAATACAAAGCTAAAAAGCTAAAAATCTTAGTCTGAGATGTTGCTTTTTTCCTTTTGTCTTCTGGCAGCTTAGTAAAGTATTGCATAAGCACTGGCAGATAACTTCCCGGGTTGCTTCAGCAACGAATTACTTTTTTTAGCTTCTAATACTGGTAGTTTGTTATAGGATAAAATGACCTTGCTAAATGTTCATGCAAAACATTTTGTTATTCATTTGTCAATAGCACTGGGTCCTTTGCATCTAAATGCAAAACACTTTACAAGTAAGGATCAAACAGTCACTCATATCTTCCTAGGTGTTTGAGGGACCGAAGCCATTCAGCTTTAACAAGAAACATGAGTTGCTTTATTTTATATATATATATATACACACACACACACACACACTATATTGGTATATATATATATACTATATTGGTAAAACATTTTCTGTCTTTGAGAACACTTAAAGTTTGAAGAAAAATGCGTGTTTTATAGAATCAGATTCAGTAGCCCTGGAACCAGAAGCAACGTATCTGCATCTGCCTGCCGCTGTGCACGGGCTGAGAATCCCTGCTGAGACACGGAGCTTTATTAGCTCAATTCAGCTGTGCGTCTTCCCAGGCAAAGCTTGCATCTATGCGCAGCACCACACAGATGCGTGAAGGAAGTGTTTGCACTGTGAAATGCAGTACTCTGTTAGAAATGGCTTTGAAGACCTGGATCGACTTGAAGCCCTGAGGACGTCCCTTTGGAGTTCTGTCAGAAGAGTAGCTTCCCTTTGTAGCTGGTGGAAAGAAAGAATTACAGAGCTGAAGATGGGGTTAAAGCTACAGTTCTTAACACTGGTTTGTAATGTAATCTTAGAAATATCCAGATATGCTGTTGACTGATTGTACTGGTGAGCTATGCAAATGAGATTCTGTTCGCTAGAAGGCTCAGAAAAGCACAGCAGAACTTCATCTCTTACTGTAAGGTCTTGAAGCAAAAATATTATTAGTTAGTAGTGGGACAGTAGTTTGACAACGTGTGGTTTTTGGCTATATTGCTTTGGGTATTCCATCTTCACCAAAACATAACAGATTGAGAACAGGATTTCATGTCCAGAAATGGAACAAATGCAAATAAACTGTTTCTGCTGCTTCCAGTGGGAATGAAACATTTGTAAATTTTCTGCAGAACTACTGCATTTTTCCTCTTTTGCTTCGAAGCCTGCCAGGTAACCGATCTATTGTTTCTGCTATGCTTACCTTGGAAAGCAGCCAGCCTGTAAGCACAACTCACTAGAAAATGACAATTTATGTGGCTTTTAAAGTTGTTATAAACATGTGATATTTGCTGATGTGTTAAGTATGCTTCAAAGTGCTGTGTATTCCTGATACAAAGGCAGTCCTGCAAAATTTTGAGTTCTCTAAAGTACGGAGTTTTCCAATTAAGTGGCTAGAACATTTTAAATGTTATTTGCAAATTTTTTTTTTCTTTGATATTTGTCTTGGAAATATGTTTTTAAAAGCCTGAGGCAGTTGCACAGTCTCAAAGGATTGGCAGAGTTATATGCAACTGATAATAGCAATTTATCTTTATTATTACTAGAGAAAAATAAAATAGTGAAATAAATTTGTCTGTAGGCACTGTTCTCCATCTCTCGTATAAGTAAGTACTCTTTAGCCAGAATGACTTATATGGTAGGGAAATGAAGATAAGCCTCTAGTTTTTCTTTTCAGCCCTTTAACAGTTCTGAGAGTAGATAAAATCCATAATCTGATCTTGCAATTGATTCTAGGTGGAGACTCACTGGCTTCAGTAAGTTTGCTGTTGGGATTTTTGGCATGGGGCCTGCTGAAGTTTTATAGCATGTAACGTGCTACTAAGAAAAGGAAAAAAGTAGTTTAGCAATTGCTGTTGTTGTACAGGTGATGGCTGTCATAGTATAAAAGATATTTAAAAAAAAAAAAAAAGCTGCTTTGGTTAAAAAGAAACCAAACCCCGCTGTAACATTACCCATCCGGAATCAAATTAATTTGTAGCATACATTATAACTGGAAAAGGAGGAGTTATTTGGGTTAATATATTCTGTTCTAAAACTGAGAGAGGTTTTTGTAAAGGATGGTCACTGAAACTTTCTCCAAGTTGGGTACCTTGCTTAAGGCCTCTGAAAGTCTGCTTTTACATCCCCCCTTTTTATTTTCATAATAGCACTCTTCAGGGTAATGAGTTAGCATAAGTTTTCTGTCATGCTGTTACTATCCTAGTGATGGTCGGTGGTTTTCGTAGCTTGTTGAACAGGCTGTTTGAATTTTGTTCATACATGTCTCCTGTATTTCTTTTGAGTTGTTAACCCGATGAGAAAATTCTGTCTTGATGAGGGTAGAAAAGCCATTAGAAGTTTCACGGATGTATCCTTACACAGAAGGGAGTTGTGAGTTACTGTTCTGTAAGTAGGCTGGGAAAAGAGTTTATCTTGGAAATGGTGAACATAGCAAAGTTTTTAGAACCTTGGAAATTCAACATGTTTTTAAGTTGTACATTCAGGATGTGCTGCGGTGCGTATCAATAACTTGGAGAACTTTCATTGTTCTCAGGGAGTGATTTTGGTTCAATGCCAGTGGCAGAGATTTTAAGACGCTTCACTGAACACTCCACTAGTTTTGTCTTTGAGAAACTGTTCTTCAGCATGGAGTCCTTGATTTCTGTTCCCCAGCTGAGGATTTTATTGTGAAGTAGGTACTTCTGAAATTATAAATGCCACCCCCTCCCCAGCAAGAACAGCTGTGAACTAAAGTGTTGGGGTGCTCTTATGCAGGGGAAAAAAATTTGATTTATTGGTTTGTTTGTCACATCTCCAATTACAAAATGGAACGTTTTATCGTTTTTTTCATAATTTGCACTTGGATTTGTTATCTATCAGAGTTGGTCAGCTTTTTCGTCTGTTGTAGACTTTCGAAACCGGAGGACTTAGATTTGCCATCTGTCGGCCACAAGCAGCGTTTTTTGTAAAGTAGACCAGGCCTAGAGCTGACCTGCAGGTTTTACATAATATGCCTAACAAAACTCCAGAACTTAACGCTACTCCGTGTTTGTTGCAAGGTTATGGGGTTTTTTTGTATTATTTAAAGACAGGGGATGAAGGGGATGGGGGAATACAACAGCTGTTCTTCCTCTGCCAAACCTATTTTTGATGACTTGTCAGCCAGGGCACTCTTTATATTGGTTGCTGTTTAATACAGGCCTGTGGGGCCACAGTAACTTGAAGGACAGTACAGAGAACAACTATGTGCATGGAAAGCCATGAAGAAGTAATTCAAAATTATTTGTGTCTGTGCAATATGCATACTAAAAAATGAGGTAGCTTTTGGTAGGAAAAGCTCTTGTGCGGTTCTTCCTACAGCAGCTCAAATTTGTCAATTCATCTAGATTTTCTGAATATAGTAAGGAGTAAAAGCAAACTACTTTTCATAAATCATTCTTTTTTTTCAGGAAGCAGCTGTAGCTGTTGCTTGATACCCTCTTACAAATTACTTTAAATACCTTAGCTCATGCTGTCATTCAAGCTTTATTGGTCTAATGGTTGTCTGGAGCAACAGTGGAAAGAGTACAGGTAAACAAGAGTGAAAAAGCATCAGGCTGATTTGATGTCTGTACCCTGACTGAATTATCTGCTTACAGTATCTAAAGGCTGTACTGCAAAGAATCTCCGCCAGGTTTTTTGCATTTGGAAAGACACAATTGCTTGGAAGAGCAAATTAAATATTCTATTAAATTTTTTATTGAATTATAATCAGATTAAGTCTTGACAAATAAGAGAGAGAATAAATTGTAAGATGCAGCAATAATCATATTTTATTGGTAATATTTATGGAAATCACTCACTAAGTATTGTACTTTTTATTTTGTGCATGTGTAAGCTAATATCTGCTATACTGTTAGAGAGGGTCAGGGATGTGGTTTGTGATGATAATTATCTTTTATTGCCCTATTCTGTATTGTTTTATGATACATGTGTTAAATCTCTAAGGTTTTAAAATGCAAGAACTGAATAAAAGGGAAGTAGTTTTAATGGTCAAGTGCCTGTTTCTTCACCTGTTTTTTCTGTGATAGTGATCTGTGCCGTATTTGTGTGTTCCTTAAAGTGCTGAACTGCCCAAGAGAAGGATCAGAAATAAAATGTAGTTCATAAAGAAGTCTGTGGAGACTGATGGAGCTTCTTGCCTGTATTGTGTGGGCTACTGATTAGAGTGGATATCTGTGCAATTAATAATTCAGCTTCTTCCTGTCATTGCTTCCCATACAACCCCTGCTATTTCTGCAGTTCTTTTAACTGAAGCACAAGTGAGGCGTTACATGATCAAAGAGAAGGGGTAAGTTGTAGATCTGGAAATACAATTGAGTCAGTCTGCAAAAGCTTGCTGTAAGTGATTTTTTTCTTTTTAAAATA
The DNA here is from genome assembly GCA_013389945.1 of Fregata magnificens. Classification (NCBI taxonomy): domain Eukaryota; kingdom Metazoa; phylum Chordata; class Aves; order Suliformes; family Fregatidae; genus Fregata; species Fregata magnificens. The sequence goes on along the minus strand of WAAD01036785.1, from coordinate 11,912 downwards.
TGGTACTACATAGAAACCAGTTTCTTGCTCTGAGTGCAAGAATTGGTAAAAATTTCCTTTGAAATGTTGTTATGGAAAGAAACCCATAAAACGCTCAAACAGAAAAGCCTGGTGATTTGTTGGACTTGAAACATTCTGCTATGGTGCGTCATTTCCACTGAAACTTTGTCTGCCTGGCCGACGTTTAGTCACTTGGCCACCTGCTCGGTGGTTGCCAAGACCCCTGTGTTATTTGCCTCGCAAGCTGAGAAGGATTGTCCAGCTGCCTGCTCTCCTGTCTAGATGATTTTGTTTAGAAACATTAAAAACTAGTGAACAAGTAAAAGTTTGGGTCATTCGTTTGATGGCTTGATTAATGGGCACCTGGGAAGCTGGCAGTCTTTGTTCCCCTCTTGCCCACCTCCTTGAAGTCCAATTCACTTCACCCAGATGACTTGGAAATTATGTTTCAGAATGCAGAATTGAATACGGGAGCTGGAATTTCCAGCTCACCTCTTTCATTTGCCATACTTAGAGGAAATGCAGAACTAAATTAAGTCAGTTCGCAGTTAACTGCTGGCTTTCTTTGCAGAACTGTTAGAGAAAAGGCATCATTGGCCATCTGTGTGAGTTTCTGCTTGATTTTAACTGAAGATAATGTTTACCTTTTCCACTGGTAATTGACTGAAAGAAGAATTAAACCCAATGCCCAGTATTCCCCATTCAGTTCTTGAAGACTAATGAACAGTTTTATTGCCCGTGCTGAGCGAATGGAAACATAGTGACCGGTAATAATACAGTATTGTTTTATTGGCACTAAAGAGCATTTCTTTATTTTTTTTCAGTAGTGTAATAAAACCTGATTTGCTGACTGCATAATACTAAGTGCTTAAAAATCTTTCTCGTTATCAGGCAGCTGGCTCTGTTTGTCAGGTAGTATTGCTTAATTCCATACTGTAGGTTGAATCTTGTTTTACATTGAACCTGGAAGATGAATGAACCTGTTTGTACAAGAACTTTGAATTAGCCAGGAACTGTTAAGGAAACGTGAAGCGTGTGGTGAGTCTTGACTACTGTGAAACTTCTAGGCCTTTAATTTTAGAACTTTTTTTGTTTCTTACCAGATAAACTTACTTTGCATCCTTTGCCCACTTACAAGCCGTAGAAGCAGTTGTGAAGAAAAACTAGTTTTGTTGTAAAGAACAGGCTGTTTAAAACCTTTTGAAGTTATCACCATAACAAGCTGTGGTTTGTCTGTCATTCCAGCTGTACCTTGAATAAAAGCATGTAGATGATAAGCAAAACAAGCCAAAATCTGATCACAGGAAGGTGCCTCTGCTTTATGTTACTATGCAAAAACTTTATTTGCATAGAATATTGAAATAATTTCAAGAAAATATTCTAATAAAGATGAAGTTTACAAAAATGCAACTGTTTTGGAAAGTAATTTGTCCCATTGTAGCCAAGAATTTTTAAAATTAACTGAAATGTAAAACAAAAATTGTGTTTTAAGAATTACTGTTTCCCGTTACCTGGAGACAGAGCATGTTTTCTTTCTGCTGTGGCAACGAGAACATGTGAAGTACAGTACCCCAATAACTTGGAGTTCTGCCACAAAATAGATGAAGCCCAGTATGAGGGTGCTGTCTTTCTCACCGTTTGCAGCTTTCAGTCTGAATCTTAAAATCACTTTGACTGTCTCCCCACAGCTCTGACCCACACAGCAAATAGAAAGTGGCTTTAAGATGCATAAAGGCTGTGATACATGCTAAATCCAGTGTTGAGAGTGATTGCTGCATTAGGATTGATAGATATTAGATAGTTGTCAGCAGCAGTAAAGGAATACTTCTGTACTTTGAAAATGCTTGGGTTCTGTTATTCAGACTTCTTGTCGAATCATTTAATTCATTTCTTGGGTTTCTCATCTCTGACCTGGATCAGCTCTGATTTTCTTTGTTCTGAGATTTTTCACATTTTGTTTTAGATCATTTTACAAGTCCTCATTAAGTACTCCTTTCCCTTTGAGATTATTTGTTTGTGTTTTAATCATGTTTTGAAGTTGCAGACCTGTGTTCTGCATTGATTTGTAGCTGTTGCTTCTCTTGTTGAATGCATATGTTAGATTTGGGATGGCTGACAGATCTGTAGAGATACTTTGTTTCTAAGCTAGGTGTTTAAGGTGCTGAGAGAGGAAAAAGGATGAGAAGAGAGTCAATTCCCTGTTGTCTTTGGTAGTAGGTGTCTGGGAATTCCACAGGTGACTGACACAATGGTAAACTGGGTACAGCAGCCCTTGTAGTGCCAACACAAGTTGACACCAGTGTACAGAGTCTGGCCTGGCCTGGCAGGACGCGACCGCCTAGCCTCCATGCCAGCCCTGCAGTCCTCAGCGTTACGGCTTTCCTTTTCAACAGGGTGTGTGGCCCCTTGGAGCATGCTGCTCTTCACCTGCCCAAACAAGCTGGTATTGCAAGGGCTGGGGGGGGGAATGGGGTGTGTATGGGAGGGGTATTGCTGCGTAGGGATGGGAGATGTGGAATGCAGGGCTGGGAGAGGGGTTGCTATTGGGAAGGGAAAAAGGTGAGGATATGGAACTGAGCAAAGACAGGCAAAAGAAGGTTTGTTAGGCAAGTTGCAGCACTGTGTGAACATGACTGTACTGCTTCAGAGGCAGGGCAATTCCCAAACTGTACTGAAGCTTTAATAGGACACAAAGTTGTGACTAATTATTTTGTCTGACCAGAGCTGGCTCTGTACAATTTACAAACTTGTGCGCTGTACTCCTAGCCGAGGAGGTGCTGGAGGTGGCTCCCCGTGGCACCGCCTGAATTAGAGAGGGCACATCGCTTCAGCAGTGCACCTGGTCTGGTGAGTGTGTCACATCCAGCCTGGGGCTTCAGCCTCCTCTGTGCCCTCCCTGCTCTGAACACACGCAGAGCAACACTTTTGCTGACTAGCCCAGGGCATGTGCTGTTGGCAGCCAATGTACCCAGCAGCTTCTGTGATGAATACCCATCCTTGACTGTTGGCTAACATGAGAGTGTATGTAAATGTTTCTCAACTGACATGCATAGGCAGATGCATTTGAAATCATGTAACCTATTGTCCAGGCTGTAATGCCACCACGTGAACCCACAAATGAAAACAAATGAGTTGCGTGTGTTAACAATTTCACCTTGTTACTAAAATGAGCTTGCTGAGCCCTGCTTTCAGAAGGCCAGCTGGATGGTTACTCTCTGTTGTAAGTTCTTCATGTTATCACAGGCTTCTCATTTTGCAGTTTTGCTCAGATTCAATGAGAGGGAGTTGTTCTTCTGTTTTCATACCTGTTTGCATGGTATGTGCTTTATTGTGGTGGAGGTAATTCAAAGACAAAGTCTATCCATTATTCTAGCTAAATGCACATGTATGTGTGTAAAGATATATAATATATAGTACATAAGCATAATAAAATATGGTATGTATCACAGTTTAAAAATGTGGCTGCAAGAGAGATAAATGACATCGATTAAAAACACACATGGTATCTTTTGTGTCTAGAAATAAACACCGTAGTGTTTAACCCAGTGGAATGCAGTATGACTTATATACGTATATACTGTAATGTTAAAGAAAATACTGCTGGGTTGCAGGTTGAAGAAAAGAAACTTCAGAACTTCCTCATGTCTTTTCCATAGCTCAGATATCTTCATCTTAAAAAAAAAAAAAAAAAAAATGTTCCCAAGACAGTCTTCCACATAAAATACAGAAAAGATTTTTTTTTTCTTAAATATTTGGGTGTGCTATAATTTGAGGGAAGGACCAGTGTAAACTGTGAAAAGCTCAGCCTGTAAATAAGTGACCTACATTGCTTTCCTGAGAGTCTAGGAGGATGACAGAGCGATGTCTTCTCTCATTAACTCTGTGTTACCTGTGTGCAGCAGTCAAGTATTTGGAACTGGAACATGCGCTTCTGTGTTGTCTGGCAGCTGCTTGGAGCTAGGCTGTCTGACTGGTGGATGTCATTGCATCCGATTCGATGACTGGTGGCTCTGAGCAGCCTTGGAGAGGACCAGAGTGGCTGGCTGAAGCTAAACAAACTCGTGTTCTGTGCCTGCTAGTGGGTTTTAGGGTTAGGGTTAGGGTCTGAAAAGATGTCCCTAGATGTTTCCAGTTGTTTTACTGTGTGTTCCTCAAAAATGCTTGACTAAATCAAGTACACTGAATTTTAATCCTCTCTGCTGCCTTTTGCAGTAGGTCTCAAATCTTGGTATGTCAGGAGAAGGCCTTTTCGTCTAGTCCTGCTGCAATTAATGCTTTTCTTTGCCCTTTCTGTCCTTCTCTGCGTTTTTTTTTTGTCCTCTGCTACCTTTATTTCAGACTTTCCCCACACAGATTTGCAGTAACAAATACAAGAAGGCAGTTGGAGCATTGTTTCTTCAGTGCAGTGCTGTTCAAGGATCCCTTGATATGTTAAAATTGATCCTACTTAGTGCTTCTGTATGTGGACAGCTGGTTATTTAATTCCTGGTTTCAGCAGGAAAGAGAGGGCTCTGCACACCAGGATGTAAATAATGTGTATTTGTTTGAATTCAAATTTGATTGTGTTAAAATCTTTCTGATATAGCTATCAGTGAACATTTGTATTTAGTGTTACTTTTTTTTGTTACGCTGCAGAAGCTGAGCTAAATACAGTGTCCTATGTGCTTCTTACATTAACAAATTTGCATGGCCTCTTCTCTTGGCCTTCCTCCAAATTAGGAAATTGTTTAAACCTAAAAGTATCCCAAAATAGAGCTGCTTTCTTGTTACTTGTCAACATGAAGTAGCAGAAGCAAATTCATGTGCTAGCACCAGTAGCGTTGCCATTTCTTGACTTTTGAATACTTTGCTGTGCAAACATTATTGCTATGGACATTGCACAAAACATGCTTGAGATAAATCACGTATGTTACAGTACACAAGGCTTAATGGATTACTTTTCCATTGCTCATTTTAAAATTAAAAACACCAGCTTCCTGTTTTTCTTGTCCTGAAGTCCGGTCTATCTGAGCTCTTATAATTTCTAAAATAGCCTGTTAAAAAAGGAATTCAGTAAAGTGACTGAAAAGTGACTTCTACTTAACCTTTGATTTTATAAACAGTTGGTTGAGTCCTAAATAGAAGAAAACAGTCTATTTTTAGGCCCTAATTTAGAGAATTGATATTTCCACATTTGCTTTGTCATAGCTGGTAGTAGTTGCTAAATTGTGAAAGCTTGTAGCTATTACAAATGCTTGGAGGATTGCTGAGTGTTCTGCCGTAATGCATTAAGAAGCTCCATGCACTGTACATTTCAATTTATAATAAGGGAATCTAGCTGATAGCACAGACACTGAAATATTTCAAGTCTAGACTACTGTCTTAAAAACCAAAGGCTGTTGGCTTTTTGGTGGAAGAAGTTGGAAAATAACCGATAAGGACAGTTGAAGTACAGCAGACTTCAAAAAGTTAGAAATTCTCTAAGCCATGGTGAGCCGGGAGGCTTCAGCTGCTGCTTGCCTGCCCTGTTGTGATGAAAAGGGAACTGGTGTTTGAAATGGCTGATCAGTCTCGCAAGGTTTGAGTGGTTTCTGGAGGAGGTCGCATGTAGACCCTTGTTAGATGGGGAAGATGAGTTTCTGCAACACTGGGTTTAGCAAGAAGAAACAAAAATGGAGAAATACAAAAGCAACGTTTCCTATCTTCAGAAAATGCTATCATTAGTACTTTGCAATGACAGAGATAATGGCTGAAAAGTGCAATATACCAGGTGTTCTGTTATATAGTTCTTTGTACCTTTGTGTAATAAAAATAGCTTGCTGAAGATTTTAGAGTGGAACTACATGTTGTAATAAGTGGAGGAAATGATAATGTAGCTGATACTTGTATGACCCCTTTAATATCCCAATGTGCCTTACAAATCACTGTGTTTACAAAGTCGTTCTCTGACTGCTGCTTGTAAGGTAGAATGTTTTGGTTGCATTTACTGTCATCATGTGTTGTTAGCCATGGAAAAAAAGGAGGAACATTACCTCAAACTGGACCTATGGACTTGAAGAGTTATGTAATCACTTTCAGTTTATCTCTCTAACGTAATGCCTATTTTCTCTTTCAGAGCCATGGTGTCATGGAAAGGGATATACTTTGTACTTGCACTATTCTTGGGAAGTTTTTTTGGAAGTATATTCATGCTCGGTCCTTTTCTACCTTTGATGTTTATCTCACCGGCCTGGTACCGCTGGATCACCGATTGCGTTGTGGCCACTTGGCTCACACTCCCAGTGGTAAGTTGCAGTTTGAGCCAAGTTCTGGGCAAATGTTCATAATCCCCCAATTTAGTTTGCTCACTGACACTTTTAAATTTTATTTTTTTTTTTTAAAGTGTTTTTTATGCTTTTGTCAAAACAGGCCTTAACATACTTGCTATCTGTGGAGACTTAGGTGTTAGCTCAGTGTTGCAGATTGTGTGCCTCTCTACAGTCCCCCTCTTCTTCCACAGTTTATAAGTAAGCTAATGCCATGCCTTAACTGTACTCTTGAAAAAGTCTTTTCATGACATCTCTAGCCAGTGTCAGTTAGATACTGATCAGAGAAGAATAGGTGAAGCACTAGTAAGCAGAATTTTTTAAATTACAAACTTCCTAAATGAGTCGTCTTATAAACTCTTCCTTTTGACTGTGCTCCAACTATCTAATTAGGAAAATCATTCACTGTCTGGTACGTTGTTGCTGACCTTCACTGTTCTCTTACTTAATCCTCTTAGAATTTAGTCCTTGTGGTTGAATTACAGACAAATGATTTCAGGTGAAAAAGAACTTCCCCTAGAAATGAAGTCTTCCTCACTTACACTGCATCAACTTTATAGCTATAGGAGTCTGGAAATCAATAACAAAGCTCTTCCCTGAATTGTTCCTGAGGAAAAAGCAGTATGAATGGGATCTGTCTCTTCATCCGTTCTCTAAAAACCAAGGGACTTTGTTCCTCGAGGCCTTAAAAGATTTGTTTAACTTTTCCTGAAGTAAAATGCTATATTGGTGTGCAGCAATACGTATCTTGTGGCATAAAGGAAGATTTATTCTTATTACATATCAGCTAGTTTCTGCTTTCTCTGTTTCTGTCTTGTGTGTTTTAAAGGGGTGTGAGCTGTTTCATGTTCTAAAACTTTTGTCCTTTTCATCATTACTAAATGCGATGAAATTAGGAGGGAAGAAATAATTACCAGTAAGGGGAATAGAGGGATTGTTATTTCTTGCCATGATGAAATTTAGCTGAGTACTGATAGCATCACAAAATCGACCCTTTCTGCCCGTTTGTCTCTCAATTTTTCTAAAATTGCAAACTTCCCAAAATCAAATACTGATCTTTTATTTGATTAGCTGCCTGGGCTTTATAATTTTGGATTATTACAACTAGTTTGTGATAACTTGTGCAGTCTAGAAGTTTGATTTCAGCCCACATTGGACCTAAACCAAAATAATTTGAATATTTTTGTGAAAAGGATTCTGTCTTGTAAGAATCTTGGGGATTTAAGTTCAGGAAAGGGGTCTGAAAAAGGTTTTTGCCCCCAACCTTTTTCAGGTTCAGACTTCGCCTGAGTTTTCTGTCCTTATGCTACTCCATCCTTAGTCAGGAGAAGCAGGTACTTGGGTTTCTGTCTCCAAACAATAAACTAATGTTGGACCAGTTGGACTCCGATAGGGAAGCTCTGACCCTGACCTCTGTAAATGTAAGAAATTCCACCTTCCTCACTCCTCTGCCACGTATTATTTCCTTTCTAGCAGAGTCAGCAGGATGGGACAGTGAGTGGGTCTTAACTGTTTCAGATTAGTTTGGCTTATACTAGTGTGAGGGTATGTAGAACAGGACATCTATTCATTGTTATGTTTAACCAGATGTAAAATATGTAATAAGATTCTTACTAAACTGCCAAAAAAAGGCTGCTTCTCTCTTGTCAGAAAAGACAACTGTTCACCATTTTGAGCTATAAGACCTGTTCTGCTTTTGCAGTGGTCCATAGTTACCCTTGATGGCAAACACCTTTGCCAGAATTATAGTGAGCTGGGTTATTAATAGTATTAATATTTGGCCCATACAATGCTTTTCATTCTGAGATCTGAAGCCATTTGCAATTGTGAGAATGTCATTCCAGTTTTATAGGTGACTTAAACTGAGAAATTTATGTTCTTTGAGGTTCTGTGGCACAGAGGTGGCAGTAGGATGAACAGAACAGAAAGTTGGTTTACTTCCTAGAGCTTTGTTTAAATCCCCAGACTCTGCTCTTTTTCTGTATTTTTTTTCTGGAGGAAGAATGGGGAGGAGAAGGTAAGGAGGTAATTTGAAGTGCTTCCATTTTTTTTTAATGTTAAGGCCAATTGTTAAGGTTATTCCTCTAGATGTCCAATCCATGTTTTGTGGTTTCTTTTTCTGTGCTAACTGGGTTGGACAGTGTCCCGCCAGTGGCCCTAACCTTAGGGCCTTAAGTCATAGCTCTAGGTAATATCTGTTGTCTACCTCTGTTTCTTGGGATTTTGTACTTCTCCAGTGTGTTTCCACAAGGTACTAAAAGGTTGCAAGGCACTAGCATTGTCATCCATATTTTTGAATTATTTGCCTGGTCCTGGTCCTTTGCTGTAACCAACCAGCACTCCTCCATACACTTTCTTGCATGATTTGGGAATGGTCATGGGTCAGAAACGATTTTCAATAGGCAGTTTGTATGTGGCCACCTTGTTTTGGAGGTTGAGAGCCTTTAGTAGTGTGCACATGGCCAGAGCATGCTGTTGGGCTCTGATGTTACGTACAACTAGTCTAGTTAATATGTTTATGGTCCAGCTGTCCAGGTTATGAAACCAGGCCCCCTTAAACTTACTGTGTAGCTCTTGCCTGCTTTTTTCTTTTGGTAAACCACCAACATATGGTTTATAACTTGACCCTTCAGAGCTGCATAGCAGGTAAAGCAAGAAACATGTTTTATATGTAAACTTCTAGCATCGCTGGCTCTTTAGGCAAAATGGAGAAAGCTGTTTGCCTGGCCTTTTGTTCATGTCCTTCCAAGTTTGAGGCTTAGCCCATGCTTTGGGACGGCACTTTGTAGATGACTGTGTACCAGCGTTTGGTGGTTGATGCTTTTTGCAAAATGTGGGGTGGAAGCCCAGGCTTCAAGGTAGCACTGTAGAGCTGTACAGACCTAGGTCTACATCACTGAGCTATGTTCAAACTTGTTTGGGATTTCTCTCTCAGCTGCTCTTTCTGCCATTCGGTTCTAGCCATTTTTGCAGGCGGAAGTCAAGGACAAACATGTTGACCATTTGGACCCCAGCAGAAAGCTAGGCAGCTTCTGATGCCTTCGCAGCCCTGACAATATTGAGTAATAGATTATTTGTGCAGCCAGTCTCTCCTTAGATTTTACTTACCAAGTTATAATCCATACTGATTCCCTTTCTTCTATTCCTACATAATAGTATTCTGGGAAAAACAGGGAAAACCAAGTTTAATGTTGGACATTGATTGTAAAAGGGTGCTTTTTAAGAAGTGCTATTTAATTGTTGTTTCCTCTTCCATTAAACAGCTGACTGTTACTGTGGAAAAACTGGCTGCTTTATTAGAAAACAGTCAGAAGTTTGTTTACCAGTGGTAATGTGAGTGAATAAGTAAAATGATATCATTCAAATTAATTTTTATTGCTAATGGGCTGATGCTTTTCTTCTGAGAGTAAAGCCATAATATTGAGCCATTATTTCTAGGCCTTGCTGGAGATGGTGTTTGGTGCCAAGGTGGTTGTCACCGGTGACGGATTTGTTCCAGGAGAAAGGAGTGTCATTATCATGAACCATCGCACACGAATGGACTGGATGTTCCTGTGGAACTGCCTGCTGCGATACAGCTACCTCAGACTTGAAAAAATCTGTCTCAAATCCAGTCTCAAGAGCATTCCGGGATTTGGTAGGTCACTAAACCCTTTAATTTGAAAGGAAAATGTGTTTAAATTTTGCACAGCACTGTACATACCCTGTTAAATGACCTAAGTTTAAATTCTATTTCAGTATTTTTAAAAAAATTGTGTAAAATATGTGGCATATTGAGCGATTAAACCATAAATCTCCTGGAGGACGCCTGGACTATGTGCTTAAGCCTTTCTTTTTAAAGATACTACATGTGCTGCTGTTGCTTATAGGTAAAAATATTTCTGCTTTACGTACTGCAAGCACTTTTCGAAATTATGAAAAAAGATTTTATGAGTCTTTTCAAAGTCTCTTTCAATGCTTTGTTTTTGGTGCTATTTTACCCCATATTGCAAATGCTCTCATCAGGCTTCTTTCTTCATTATCCAATTTATACTATTGAGAAGATTTAAAAAAAACAGAAAAGAAAGAAAGAAAAAGCCCTGTAGGCAATTGCAAAGTTGACGGTTCATTCTAATAACTGTAGTTTTTAAATTGAACTTGGTTACGCAAAATATGCTGTACAGGATATGAAATAATCAGTATTTATAGTGATGTAGGCTGGAAACGGATCTGAGTTGCACATACTCAGAGAAATCATTTCAGATGGGCCAAAAATTGTTGCACAAATGGTTTCTGAATAAATAGTGAGACTCATCTGAAATAAAAGCATCTCTTTGCATTTTATTTATCTCTTAGATTTATTTGCTGTTTTATGCAAAACTAGCTTGGGCAGGATACGTGTCAGCTTTATGATGTTAAAAGAGTAACCTTATTTATGGTTCCCTTTTGTCAAGCCATTTGTCTGAACAGATAATTTTGGCAGGCTTCCATATGGAGGAACTCTCATACTGTTGCGCTGTTATTGCATTCACTTGCTGGGCCTTTAGTCCTCTTAGGTAAGAGCTGCAACTAGGCAACATATTTTTTTCCCTAACAGTCAAACATGAAGGTCAATTTTACTTGACAAAAGACATCTCTTTTAATGTTACAGAAAATAAGAAAATACGTATTTAGATAAATGTTTTATCTTCATAACACAGCAGAGATGTTTTGAAATCTTGGAATCAGTTGCAAATGCAACTTTTTAAAGCAATGATGGAAGATGGCATCAGCAGTATAGTCTGGAAGATTCATAGGTTTATCACTTCAAAAGTAGAAATTTTTTTTTTTTGGTATGCTTATTAATGCCTTTAATAAAATTGGAAGGTCAGCTCCAGGAGCTTGGATGCTATGTTATGCTTGGCAAAACTTGGTTCCTGAAAGGGTGTCAGGAGATTTTTAGAGGTTTATTTCCCCCCCCCCCCCCCAAGTCTCAATTCTGTGCATAAACTGAGCACATCTAACAGATTTGATGAGTAGGCTCAGGCAGATGGAGCTGTAGCAGGTCAATGTTAGCAGACCACGATGCCATCTTTGTTCATAATCTTACCTTCTAGCTCAAGCCACTAATGAAATTCTGGGCTCATATTCCACTTTGTGGGCTGTGATGGTAGCGGTGGCACAGGCAGACGCTTACTCCTATTGTTTGCGTTACAGGATGACAATTTCTGGCAGTAGATTGGATGCCTTGATCTGTAGTGTTATACGCCACTATTTATATGCCAGATCCCTAAGCACCCTCCACAATATATGGGCTTTGAGTACTTTTGGTTGCGATGTTGTGAATTTTAGCTTATTTTTTAGTAGACTGTTAATGTTGTGTTA
>WAAD01036779.1:16059-55206 GCA_013389945.1 Fregata magnificens | reverse complement strand
CAACAAAAAGGTAACATTCGCAGCCAACACTTTGAGGGAGTCAAGACTGAGTGACTGCCTAAACACTTCCACCTCCTGGCTCCAGAGACTGAATTCTAGAGACTGCTTCTCCATCATCTTGCAGGGTGTATACGAAACAAACAAAAATGACTGATAAAAATAGCTGCTGTTCTGCCCAGCTGTCTACTTTCATGTTGGACACTCATTTTACATGGGCAGAGTCTCATAGTTGAAAAGTCTGTTCATGCCTCAGACCTTTCAGCCTGGACCAAATGAAGGAGATGAGTAGGTAGTAAGTTTTTTTCATGCTGGCACATGCTGGCTGCTGGTTATATACATGGGGTGGTGCTATCAATGTATTTACAATTCTGCTCTCTGGTGACTCCTGCGGTCATAGTGAATTCTGTGCATTATCTGTTTTATTTGCCACCTTGAGGCCAGACCAAATCTTTCCAAAGTCCAAGAAAGTCTTTTTCATTTATTTCAACATGGCTTGGATGAGATCTTTCACATTTATGAGTATAATTTGGTGCTGTTATTGATACCTTGGCAAAGTACGTACCTAGATCTGTCATTGCAGCATGGGGGATATTTTATACCTACTTTGCTCTTGTTTAAAACCTCCTAACAGCTGTGAGGCCATAAAAAATCAACTTCATCCCAAGTCAAAACTGAAACGTTGAAACACAGAAACAGCTGTATAAGGGAGTAGAAAATAGATCTTCCCCTTTGTCCTGAGACTTCATGAGTACCAGTAACTCAGCATTTTCTCTGTCAAGGGCTTCCCCCTCCCTCTCACTTTGGAATTTCCTCCTCTTTGGCTTTTGTCCAGGACCTGTCTTCAGAGTGAGATATAAGGTGCATTTATTTGCTTTAGCTTTTGCCTCCTTTTTTTAATTATTTGTGTTCCTTGGTCTAAGGAATGTATGTTCTTCAATGCTGCAAATAAACATCTCCCTGCTGCAAAGAAAGGTGCTGCACTGTGGAGCCTGGTCCATGCAGCATGATGTACAATCGTTTCCTCTATCAGCCAAACAGATAGCACAGGCTCCCGCTCTGGGTGAGACCCTTAGTCACTGTCAATGACCAGTATGGGCAGGTTTGCCAAATAGAGACCCTTATATTTTTCTCCTGTTGTTCTGGCTCCTCCTCTTGTTTGCATTACATCTTTCACCTGGGCCTGAGGTAGGCTCTGCCCTTCTATTTATGGGTCTGGAGATATCAATGCAGTATTACAGAATTGCTGAGGTTGGGAGGGGCCTCTGGAGATCATCTAGTCCAACCCAGCCAGAGAAGGATGTTCAGGGCCATGTCCAGTCAGGTTTTGAATATCTCTGGGGATGGAGACTCCACAGCCTCTCTGGGCAACCCATTCCAGTGTTCAGCTACCCTCACAGCAAAAAAGAATTTTCCTCTGTTTAAACAGAATTTCCTGTATTGTATTTCAGTTTGTGCCTGTTGCCTCTTGCCCTGTCTCTGGGCATCACTGACAAGACCCCAGCTCCATCTTCTTTTCTCCTTTCCCATCAGGTATTTATAAGCATTGATAAGATCCTCATGAGCTTTCTCTTCTGCAGGCTAAAAAACCCAGCTCTCTCCCTCTCTCCTTGTATGAGAGATGCTCTGATCCCTTAATTACCTTCATGGCCTCCACTGGGCTGGCTCTGCTATTTCCATCCCGCTCTTGTCCTGGGGAGTCCAGCACTGTTCACAGTACCTGAGATGTGTCTCACCACTTCAGAGTAGAGGAGAAGTACCACCTCCCTCAACCTGCTGGCAGCATGCTTGCTAATGCAGCTGTGGGCTTCCTCTGCCACAAGGACACATTTCTGGCTCATGTTCAACTTGTCTACCATGCAACATTTTAATCACCCTGACCCTGTCAAAAACTATGGCCTGATGAATGAGTGTATCAAGTCGCACTCTGTGGTTGGTCTTTGCAGAACAGGAGTCTATTACTGTTCCAGAGACTTTAGCTCAAGGACTAGTATCTCCTGTTTTTTCATTCAGAAGGTTGCCCACTCCAGCTCTGGAGTCCCTACGACCAACAGGAACACAAGGCCACTTCTCCCCGTCTGTTTGTGGAGCTTACACAGAAGATTAGTCCGTGGTGAGGTCACTGCTTTCTGGCAAGTCACTTCAAAGGGCTGATTTCTTTCCGTTGACTGTAAAGGATGGTTAGGGTGGTAGCTTGGATAGAGACATTCACATAAGATGCATCTGTTACTCAAAGGAAGCCCGGCCATAAGCTCCTGGGTGTCAGTCAAACTATGTATGAATATGACATATGAAAATGAATATAACTATTCATTTTAATGATCAGTTCTCTGGGGCTTCTTGCAATGAATCTCTGTAGCACCTTGCTTGACACAGATCTCATCCCAGCGTTGGCCTCCGGGCACTGCCACACAAGGTAGAGGATGAAATTACTTCCCACCAAGGCAAAAGAAGTACAGATATAGGTGTCTTTCTGTTCAGGGAACCATCTGTTTGCTGTCTTCACATGAAAGCTGTGTAACCGTGTAAACAGAGTTGGGATTTTTGCTTGATTGCAGCAATATGTCCATTTGTTGTTTTTCCTATTAACCTTCCAGTGATGGAGCAAAGAGATTAGGAAATGAGCTACATGAAAGAATTCTGAATGATATTCCCTATCAGATCTGGCTGTTCCTGAGGTATGTTAGAAATGAGCCTTTCAGATGGGGGGAGGGTTATTCATCAGAGTCCTTTAAAACTTGGAATTCGCAGGTCAAAATGAATGTGTGTCTCCCCCTTTCTCTTTCAAAAGAGTATCTGAATAAAAGGGGACATGTTGACCTTGGAAATTACCTCCTTCTGTTCCTGAAGGAGATGAGAGGCAGAAGGAAGAGGTTAGAAGTGCGAAGTGCTTTGGGGTTTGGATGTTGAACACTTCAGCCTTGTGTTGCAACACATTTGTTAAACAACACAAGTGATGAAAAATAGCATTCTTCTGCTCACAGCCCCTTTATCAGCCTTCACATCTGACAACAGGACTGCAAATCGTGACTAGCTATTAACAATTAAATAGGAAAAAGAGTGACCTGATGACCCCCATGGTGCTGGAAGAAACCTTGCAAAGCATTTAAGACTTGGCTTGGTGCTAACCACTGCAGACAACAGCATCTGTACAAAAGGATCATGTCAAAAATAACCAACATTAAAAAAAGGCATTAGTTCTGAGCAAACCTAATTAACAGCAGGCTCTGTTTACTTCATTTTCCAACCTGCCTTATGATAAGCTTTTATTCAAATTCCAGAAAAGCCAACAGAAAAGCTTCTAGTAACAGAATATGTGGATACTTCGGCATGTCTGGCAAACCAGACAGTGCCTACTGTGGCAAATATCGCCACAAGAAAACCATTGACCAGACTTTGCAGGTCTGACCCAGGCAAATCTGCCACTGGATGGGTCAGAGGCAAGGGACCAGCTTTATTTTATTTTATATACTCATAAATATTTCAAGTGTCATTCAACAAGGGCAAGCCTCCTGACCACTCTCATAGGCTCATATGGATATTTCAGATACACTGTCTGAAATGACCTGAAACACCCATGTTTAGGGAACTGAGTCACACATTTTCCAACAACATAGGTGTCTACACGTGAGCTCTGCGTGCTCGGCTGAGTTGTTCACACTTTGGTGTCTAGTGTAATTTGAAATACCCTAAGGCATCAGAAACATCCCCATTGGGCTCAATGATGGGACACAGGAGCTAGAGGAGAACTATATAGTTCTGGATCAGCAACTGGGGTCATGAGGTATGTCCTGGGAATCTCAGCTGGAGCTAGACATCTATGTGTGCAGAACTGTGTTGAGCCCAAGGTGTAAGCTCCTGTTACTCTCAAGAAAGAACCTAGTCAATACATACATTTTGATTTCTTAGTCTATGAGATGAATCCCACATCTTGCTTTGGAATACCTAATATAATAGGTATTATTACTTTTAATTTGTATAACAGAGACAGGCAACTTGCTGGTGAAAATAAATTTCCAGGCTCACTAGGTAGTGTAGTCCAGGATTTTTTGAAAAACAATTTCCTTTGTGCAAAAGTTTCAGGATAGTGCTGCTGCAATATCAAGATGCGTAGACCAATGTATATACAAACACACTGAGTACACTGCAAAGACAATCTTATATACTGTCCTGGCCTCTTCTGAGCCAGAGCTAGTACTGCCATACTCCTGTACAGCAAAGTACAGTTCTTCCTCCAAACTATTAATAATTTTAACTTGTTTAGAATTTGCCCCACCAGAGCATGTTTTCTGAGCTCTCTCTAAAGCCAATGGAAAGGGACAGGCCTCATCTGCAGGAGATGAGTCACCCCACTCACATGTTCTGGTTAAACTTTCTCCTAAAGGACCTAATGCCCTTCCCTTGAGTCAAGGGGCAGACTAGCAGTTTGGATCTTCTACCTTACAGTGAGTTCTTGACTTATTTGCACACCTATAAGAGTCTAGTGCCATGTGAGCTGCCCAAGTGCAACCCAGCTAAGTGTCCAGCTGCCACTCCAAAATGACCAAGCCTTGTAAAATTTGGGGGTATTTCAAGTTATATGAAGGCCATCCATATGACTGGCATAGTTTAGACTTCTAGCTTCTAACCTTCAGAGAGCTAGAGGCCAATGAATACATTCCTCATTAAAGGTCATAGCAACAGTCAGTACTACATGTCTAGCGTTTTATGCAGTATACGGTATGTTCTTTTTGTAAAAAAGGATGACATGCTTAGAGATACGGGCACTGGTACTATTTTTCTCCTGTCATTAAAGCTCCTGTTGATTTTCAACTTCCCATGCTTCTAAAAAAAGTATCAACCCTCACTGTTGGGTTATGACTGCACCGTGTCTACCACAACGGTGACAGCCAGGCCCAGGGCAGCTGGATGTTGAGATGCAGAAGGTGTTTGCCATGGTGCTAGTTTCACAGGTGAAGTCATACGAATCACTAAGGCATACACCGAAATAAGAAATACAAAATCCCATTGAGTCAGGCTGATATGTTCCAGTCTGACTTCAAAGGACACTATGCACTTAGTAAACAGTGGAACTACCTGGAGGTATTTTATAATACAATCCAGAAAGCCAGCTGGGTGGAATTACCACAGTTATAAAATTAAATGAAGAGGACAGTTCCCAAAGATTTCTCCCAGGACTGCTGTGAACAGTTTAATTGTCAAAATGAAGGAATTAAGTTAGCCAAAGGATTATTACCCCAGAGGTACAATAGGTGTCTACACATATTTGCAGACAAAGGCAAGGAGTGGCAGCAAAAAGAGTTAAATGCCATAAGGAGCAGGTTAAAAACTGAGAAGAGAGTGAGCAAAACATCCCAACATTGAGACCTTTTTATTATGTGTAATTTATTAGCGGACATTGCCACTCAGGACATAAAAAATTGGAAGAGCTGCTCAAGATACTTCCATAGACCACTAAAAGTTCAGACATTTAAAGGTAGGTTTCTAGCTTCAAAATGGAAACATTAAAATATTTTCATTATATTTTATCAATATTATAATGGTTTAATTTTCTATGCTCTTTTAAAAAGACTGGATTTTGAGTTGATGGAGAATGTCAGTCATTGTGGTTATTTCGTCTCTAATGTTATGAAGGGAAAATAATCATCAAAAGTCACAAGAGAATAGCAAATAAAGTTTTTATGAAGAAAATATTAATTTAGAAATTCTATTTTTATTTAAAACAATCTAGTCTGAAAAAAACTTTACCTGCATGTAAAATTGGACTTGAAAGAGCAGCAGAAAACTTAACAGACAATATACTTTCCCAAAGGAATCTAGATGACCTTTTCCTGTTCTATGTTTTGGGCTGGGCGCCCAGGTACTGTTTTCTGGTTACTTCTGGTGATGAAAACTAAAATTATCTGTTGATATTGATAACCCCAAATCCAGTAGACTTTACATAATCCATGAATTTGAAAGCGCTTCTGAACTATGCGAATGGCAGAAATTTAAATAAACATTTTGGAACTTTGAGGATTATTGCGTTTTTTCGATCCCTCCAAGCCTCCTGTCTTAAAAAAAAAGCAAATAAAAAAACAAATAAAAAGAACAAAATTTAAATGCAGAGCAAAAAGGGAAAGGAGAACAGCATGAGAGAAAAGAGAATAAAAGAGGAATTTGGAACAAAACTAGGAATTGAATTAGTATTTTTAATGAAAATATTTTTATTTTAGCTATTAAAAAAACCCCAAAACACAAAACAAAATGAGGAAACATTCCTTAAAGCCATCTTGAAAAAAACTAAACAGCTGAAGTGTTAACCATAATGGAAAATGTCTAAGAATGGGCCTGATCAAATCTAAATTATGTTTAGTGCCCTGCTGTAGTGAGGAAATTTTCAGAGCATCAAACCATAGCTAGTGATGGGATCCACCTGATTATTTGTGGACAGGTACACCCAGATAATCAACTGGGTTAATTATCGTTTGTACTTGGGGGAGATTTAATGGATTTAATGTATGATTTGTCCAAAGCAGAGGTCTAAAATGGGACTGATGAATCAGGCCGTAGAAACTGTCATTTTTCTCCATTGAGTTTAAGTGAGGGTCAAGATGACAAGTTTGTCTTTAGAGGTTTTCATTGTAAAATTAGACAAGATGAACCCCATCTTTTGTTGCCTTCAGCACCTCATGTGCTACATTCTTCATGAACATTAAATACAATAAGTCTTTTCAAAAGAAGACTTGCAGTACTTATAGTATTGTTTTTCACAGAAAACTGGCAAGTACAGTAACTGTGATTTTAAAGCTATGGTAATTTTATACCGGTCAAGGTCTTAGCAGTTTGCTTAGAATGAATATCTAGGTAGCCCATAACATTCATCTGAAATTTGCACAAATTTGGATGCATTCTTTAAGTTTTATTTAACATTTTTGTTGCCATTAAAAAATGGAGGAGAGCAGAGGGAAAGAAATTTAATGGTTGCAAATCCTTCCTCTTTTTTCTGCCTATCTGTAAGAACCAGGAAATTTGTCTGAAAAGAGAGAAGGAGTTACGCAGTCCAGGATGACTTGTAAAACTCATTCCACATCACTAACAAAAAGGATCCTTTCCAGACAATTGAAAGTGGACGGATTCATCACGCTCCTGTTCCTCATGCCCTTTCTTACAAACAAATCCATCCCCAGGAACCCAGGGAGCTGACGAACTTATGTAAAGAAAATGACTTGGAGAATTAACCCGTGGTTCCTAGGACTTTGTTACTGGCAGGAGAACTGGAATCTTTTGATTGCACCACAATTAATCAATTTAACGGCAATACAGTCATGCACTTGGTTATGAGGTCACCTTGGGTTACTAGTTGAAGCACGGAATGACCTCAGACCTTACTAAACCGCTAAGGGGATTTTGGATAACATACTTAGATGTTTTCATTACGTTTTGGAGAAGCCCAGAGAAGGGCAGGTGGGGGGAAAGGTTTGTTGTGTGCTTTTTCTATTGGTTTTGCTCTTATCCTAATTTGGTTAAACACCTGTTGTGTAATTGAAAAGTTTTCCTGTAACTAAAAGAAACGTGACAATTTTTTTTCTGGAAAACAGGAAAGGAATGGCTTGGAAAACAGAAAGCCAGTAGTAGCCAGTATCACAATGGCTGTAATGCTCCTTGCCACTCATACAAACTCAAAACTTTTGAGTTTTATTTTAGATGTTCATTTGTATTGGGTCAGTTCATGCATAAATGCTGCGACAGAGTCCTGGCAAATTAGCTGATCTCCTGGATGTTCTGCTGGATTAATTATAGTCTAAGGTTTTTTACTGGTTATAAACGCAATTTGGATTTCAATGCCCTCATTTTCTGGATGTTAGCTTTCTTAGCTCATTTTAAGAAATGCTTTAAAATAGTTGCATGGGTCTTTGTTTTATTTTATGAATGTGCTAATAACATTTAGAATGGTATGTACTATTCTTCTAAGCATATTAAAACCTAACCTTACAGGTTTGTTCAGTTTGTTTTTAAAAGAAAGAAAAGAGTCTCATTGAAATCATTATGAGGGGTTTTTTTGATAAATATTTTGGGGTACAGTCTTTTACTAGAAAATGTTTTCTAATCCTCTACCACTTTCATAAAATGACATTTCCCTAGAAGGAGCTAGCAGGAAAGAAACATTAAAGACTCTCAAATAAATTGGGAAAGATCCTTACCTGAAATATAAAATCATAGAACTTATTTACACTGTTGGAAGAAAGTTGACATTATGGTCCATTTTGACTTTTCCCATTAGTTTTCCCTGTAACTAACTACACAGGGAGCCAAGAGAAAGATTTCTCAATCTCTTTCAAGACAGATCAATTTGGGGCAAAAAAAGAAAAAAAAAAAGAAAAAAAAGAAAAAAAGCATGAACTAATTTCTGCAATACTAACTCAACATTTTCCATTTACAACCGAATAAAACTTAAACTAAGGTTTAACACTTTCTGTATCATTTTATATTCCATCATTGATTTTATTTTCTCTGTTGTGAGCACATAAAGTATGCTTGTGGTTTTCAAAGTGAAGAAAGTAAGTAAATATTGTGTTTTCATACAGATAGGTCCTCGGATCCGGATCTTGATGTCAGCGTTTCTACTAATTTTGCTTGCACCTTCTGTGGGCTCCTATAAGCCATATCAGATTGCTTTGAGAACTACACGTTTTGTAAGATATTGCCTTCCCTTGACACAACAGCGGAGTGCAAGCATACAAAAACTGGCTGTATCTGTCAGAGCAACCTGGGCCAGGATCCTCTCTCCAACACAGGATGCTAAAGTAAGTACAGAAGGAAAAAGTAGAAGAAACTCACACAGTATAGAGTTACTTTTCCCCACCACACCCTCCCAGCTTTCAGCAATCGACTTTATAGACTTCCTCAGAAAATCATGTCTAAGTCTCTGCTGGATTTCTCCCCTGTGATGTGGCCTAACCCTGTTTCAGTGCATTTCTGTTTTTCCTTTCAGAACATCTGGAAGCAACGAGTTGCTTACTTTTTTCAGAGGAGTGTGAAAAAGGGCTGCCTTTTGCCTCCGGATCACACTGGCCACCACTAACCTGCTAGTGCTGATGTGCCAAAAAGGATTTCAGAATCCACCTGATTTATACCCCTGTCTGTAATCCTGATCCACCTCTGTTTCCTTGGCCTTGAATCAAAGTGTATTTCATTGGCATTTACACTGGGATTTTCAAGCAAGTGGAAAACTATGAACTAAATATCTCTGATTTTAATAGATGTTTTTATTTAAAAAAGACAATTCCAGCTGCTTAGTAGGTGACACCACTTCAGCAAAGAAGCGTGACCAAAATAAGCATTATTAGGTAAGTTTAGAAAACTTTTGTCAACTAGATCTGAGGAAATTAAGAGGCATTATTTTTACAAGGTAAGACTCCAATTTGACCATAGAGTGTTCTTTGCTTCCCAGGCCCCCTTTCACATGAATCACAGAATCACAGAATGGTTGGGGTTGGAAGGGACCTCTGGAGATCATCTTGTCCAACCCCCCTGCTTGAGCAGGTTCACTTAGAGCAGGGTGGACAGGACTGCATCCAGGTGGGTTTTGAATATTTGCAGACAAGGAGACTCCACAACCTCCCTGGGCAGCCTGTTCCAGCGCTCTGTAACCCTCACAGGAAAGAAGTTTTTTCTCATGTTCAGGTGGAGCTTCCTGTGTTCCAATTTGTGCCCATTGCCCCTTGTCCTGTCGTTGGGCACCACTGAGAAGAGTCTGGCCCCATCCTCTTGACACCCACCCTTTAGCTATTTGTAAGCATTGATGAGATTCCCCCCTCAGTCTTCTCTTCTCTGGGCTGAACAGACCCAGGTCTCTCAGCCTTTCCTCATAAGAGAGGTGCTCCAGTCCCCTGATCGTCTGTGTGGCTCTCCGCTGGACTTGCTCCAGCAGTTCCCTGTCCTTCTTGACCTGGGGAGCCCAGAACTGGACACAGTACTCCAGATGTGGCCTCACCAGGGCCGAGCAGAGGGGGAGGATAACCTCCCTTGACCTGCTGGCCACACTCCTTTTGATGCACGCCAGGATCCCGTTGGCCTTCTTGGCCACAAGGACACAGCGCTGGCTCATGGTCAGCTTGCTGTCCAGCAGCACTCACAGGTCCTTCTCAGCAGAGCTACTTCCCAGCAGGTCAGCCCCCAACCTGTACTGGTGCGTGGGGTTGTTCCTCCCCAGGTGCAGGACCTTACACTTGCTCTTGTTGAATTTCATTCGGTTCCCCTCGGCCCAGCTCTCCAGCCTGTCCAGGTCTCGCTGGATGGCAGCACAGCCTTCTGGTGTATCGGCCACTCCTCCCAGTTTTGTATCGTGACTCACAGGGATGCTTAACTAACGTGTCAGTTCAAACTAAATACCACCTGAAGCTAAGCCTGTGTCTCACATTGGGCACAATGCTTTGCTGGAGCTTCTCAGAAAGGATGGCCCCAGGGAAACACCCAGCCCCCCTCAAACAGGAGGTTTCTCTCAGGAGAATCACATGCGATTCATCCAATGAAACATGAGCATCCGCAATGAAGATCTAGTTATACCCGAACCTCTGCTTTATCTTTATATTTGGAGGATATGAAGCAATCCAATCAAGGTAATCTGGGATGCAATTCATCTCTTTACAAAATTTGTATTTAATTTTTTTCAAATCTGCTCAGCAAGAGGGGCTCTTTTTCTCCGAAACTTATAAGGAAGCTCAGGTGTCCCAGCCCAGCTGTAAGTACCCACCCTGCAGATACAAAAAGTAGGATTTTTGCCGGGATTACCAGCCCAGTTGACTATTTTGTATCTAGCAGTTCCTTCCCTCCTCTGTCTCTGTCCTTTCATCCTCTTCTAGCACCGGCATTTTCACAGAGTAATTCTGGATGATTTGTGCATGGATCTCCAGCAAAAGCAAAGTGATCCCTCCTCCACCCCTTTTTTCCAGCAGAGAGATGATAGGGGTATGGAAGAACCTAAAGCCACACACCAGGAGCCATATGATTGCTGCTCTGTCACAAAGGCCGGACAACTAATTCAGTTCCCTCTTTATAGTCCTCTTCCATGCTTGCTCCTCTATGAAGCTCCTCATGAGGCCCTTCTCCAGAAGACTTGTTCACAGCTCTTCCTTTATTCCTTGACTCTATTTTGCCATGGGAAAAAGAGTAATTTCACGTACTGCCCTTTTTTCCCCAGCAAGCTTTCTGGTAAGCGGCTGTTATCCCTCAGGTAATGATCCCCGACAAGCTCTGGTGCAAACAGCAGTGGGGTCGTGCCAGAAGAAGCCTGCCACAGGATTACCACAACTCACTACTGTGACCTGGCATTTAAAGAGTCAACTTCATAATGCCTATTGCTTGATCAGTTTTTTAAAGAGCCGTACAGCTGGTTGAGTATGCAAAATGGATGTCTGGCATTATCTGACTACAAGCTTTAGGGAAAAAAAAATCTGATTCAAATCATCCTGGAGAAATGCACTGTAATATTAAACAGTAATATTTTATGTAGAAAAACTACTGTAACTAGAGACTGAATTTGCTATCAGTTGGTGGTTTCTTACCAATTTTTTTCCACATTTTTAATCAAAAGACCTAGATACACTACTCCATATTAAAGTCTAGCCCCTGCAGATATTTTCTTGATTAAGCAAAGACATTTTTAGCTCAGCAGTTGGCAAAAGAAAAATCATCTGAAACTATTGATCACAGAAAGCTTAACAGGTTAGAAAAATGTTTGGACAAAGGGAGAAGGCAATAATAATAAACTGCATCTGGGTTGATAACCTGCTTGCCAACATCTTCAGCCAGCTGGAATCGGAAATGGCAATGATATGAAGCTCTGTATACACAGCGGTTACTAAAACTTAAAGCAAAAATAATGTACGGTAAATACTGAAAATATGACTTTGTGATCAGTGTACTTTTTTTTAGAAATCACAGTCTAAGAAGTGCCTGTAAAATACATATTTGCAAATTTTTCTGTAGGAAAAGCTAACGCTGTTGCCCATGACTTGTGAAACAGTGCCACACTAGGTCACGGATAAGGGGTCACGCTGGAGACGGCAGGTCATGCAATGGAAACATTCATGGTGGCAGGTTGCAGCTGCCAAAGACCTCCTAGCAGGGCCTTTTCTTCTGGGTAAAGCTCCTTTAGCAGGGCCCGGCAGTGCTGCACAGAGCTGGGATCTCCCCACTCATCTTCCAGGAATGGAGGAAGGTAAGTAAGTCAGAAGGAAATTGTGTGAGTCTCATACCCAGTGTAGGAGACTTGGCAGCTCCAAGCTACTCAAACAATGGACATTGCACTGGTATGTTATGATGTATGCCCCAGGTCAGCGACACTCTGCCGTACAAATCAATGGCACCCTGATGTCAATGGGATTTAAACATGTTGTAAACTGCTGCGTGGTTTCATTTAGGCTCTAAGCCTAAACCCTTGTAAAGTCCTTTCATCAGGGCATGTTTATTATCTGCCAAAAACTAAAAAAAAAAAAAAAGGAAGAAAACTAGTTAACAGAACAGGGGAATAACTTCCTAGAGGATATCTCCCTTTCCACTCACTAACCATGGGAGGAACACCTTATTCTCTCCTACCTACTCACCCATTTGTTGATCCATCTTCCTGTGCCTGTCATCCACCAGTTCGAACAAAGCTGGAACCAGCTGGGATCTGTTAACTGCCCTGTGCCGCTGCAGTTTCACACACGTGGTTCAAGTCAAGCAGAGGCTTAAGTGTTTTCCCTGAACAGTGGCTGTGACCTCTAACACTTGATCTTACAAGCTGGACAATTGCAGCTGCCATTCACCTTGGAAATAGCAGTGCATTTCTAACAACTGTTAGGAAGAAGCCTTTTCATGCTGGAAAGGGGTCCCCAGCTAGTTGAGACTCGTGGAAGGTACTATAGGGAACTGCTTAGGGAACCTGACCACAAGAAAAGAAAAATAAGTCCAGAATGGACTTAATTTTAAGTCCATATTTTAACTGGTTAACGAATTTAAATTTTTTAAAATTAATTTAATGATTTAATTTAAAATGTTCAGTTAAAAAAGTTCCTTTCCTTTTCCTAAGCGGTTTTATGACATAGCATTGGTAACCCACTGCACAGGTTACGGCTCTGTATGTACGTCCATGAAGATGTAACTAGCATTGATGTACAAGCTAACAGAAACTGCATCTTAAATCCAAGCGTTTGGTGAGAAATTTGGTAACTACCACACATGCTCAAATGCTTTTTTTTTTCTCCTTCAATATTAAAGCTACCTATCTCCAGATGTGCCAGACCATTACTGCTACATGTAAAAGCAAGTGCACTGCAGTTTCAATAGGCAGTTATAAGTGTGCAAAAATATCTTTGGCATGGCTGTTCTAGCTTTAAATTTTAAAACCAACTTACTCATCATGCACTGCCACCACTGCCAGGAACAACTGACCTCTGAGTTGAAAACTCCTGGTCTAATTTTATGGTCAGTGCCTTTGCATTTTAAATCCCATTTTGTTTAATTGAAAACATGTCCCTTTTCAGCTAAATCAACACTCCAAAATGCGTGAACATACAAAGAGAAAAAATAATAAATTATTAGCATCGCTATTATTATATTGGTTTTGTGGGGGTAATTACGTCATGCCTGTTCTCATCATCATATCTGATCAAAAATGGCCCTGAGGTGACCAAGAATAATGTGGACTGTTTCTCTAACACTGATTAGGAAGCCTGGAAGGGAGTGTAGATAAGGATTGCCTAAGCAGGACTTATACACTAAAACAGAGATAGTGTCAGTGTGGGCATTGTGTCCTGCGGGCTGCATTTGGCCTGCTAGAACAATTCCTGCAGCTCTGCCTGGATCTCTGGCTCTTCTTTCCGCATCTTCTTCAGCACATGCCCACAAATGCATCTGCCACAGGACCTGATGTCCATACGTGATGGACGTGGCACAGATGTCTTGCGATATCACCAAAATCACACTTGTGACGCCACTGGCAATACTTGCGCCTGAAGGGACATCCTTCCAGCCGCATGGAGGGACAAGGATGGAGGACTGCTGCATGTCTCTGTAAGACAGACTACAGTTGGGATTCATCTTCCCCAACCAACACTTCCATCTGCTCTGGTCACGCTTGGCTCCCTTTATACTTCATGGAGATATAATTAACACTGTGAAAGGAGTATAAGCTGCAGAAAAGCGCATCTTAAAGATGTTCAAAAGACATCTGCTGAATCACACCCAAATGTGCCCATTTTCTCTCCTTTGACCAGACAGAGAGGCTGGGAAGATGGTTTTAGATGTAGATACATACAATACAGACATATGTTTGTCTTTGATCAGCTAAATCCCACTGTACTGAGTAGCGCTATAGCTATTACATCAGGAAACTGTCAAGTTGTTTGTATAACTTCAAGACAAGGAGTGCTGTAACGGAGGCTTTGAAAGATCAATGCAGCACCTTTAGAGTTGTTTGCAGGCAGCTCCTCCTGTATTACGGACAGCATGGCAGAAATTGCATGTGCACTCTCAAAAATACAGAAAGCAGTAGATGGAAATGGGCACAGAAAGCAAGAAGGAGCCTCATGATACTAAATTAAACATAATACCAAGACTGCGCAAACATGGATATAAAACCAAAATTCTCAGTTTCTTTCCTGATTATACATGGCATTGATCGTAACCGAACACCTCCAAAAAATTAGATCAATTAAAGTTAGCACAGGAGAATGGGAATGGTGAAACAACTGCATATTTAAAAAGACTCTTTTAAGAAGAACAGTGTATTCTTCCACATTTTCTGCCTGAGCCAGGGTTTAAAGAGAAAATATATATTACTTTTTGTCTGGAGAACACACAGTACTTTACAAAACTTTGGCTTAATCTTTAACTCCTCTAAGTCAGCATTGCTCCCCTCAAAACAAGTGCCTGTAATGTTAATTGACACCAGCTGAAAATCCAGTCCTTTGGGTAGAGCTCCTCTGAGATTCATTTTGCCTTTGTTCAAAACCAAACAGGTTAGAATGCGATGTTGATTTTTCCACAGAAAACACTGATTTTTGGTAAAAACTCATTCAGCTAAAAAATGAAAGCTTTTGGCTGAAGCCTGAAAATACACTTTTGGAAAATGTGTAGCAGTTTCTCATTGGACTGTATTACCAATATTTTCTATACCCACTCACTTCCCTGGACAGCAAATACCTCAAAGTTTTGCCTCTCTGAGAACATCGTGAGACCACTTGGCACTGCAGCATCATGGGAGATGTAGTCTAACTGAAAAATTTGGCTCAGACCAGGAAGGGGGACTTGAGGTACCAAAAATACAATTCCCACAAGGTCCTGCTGTGCTTTGCCCTTGGGAACACTTGTGGTCTTCAGGTATTTCCTTTTACTGCAAATATTGAAATATGCCATGGAAAGCAAACACTTTTTGGAAGGATGAAGAAGTTCTTTTGCCAAGAATCTTAATATTCTATCAGAAAGCAGTCTGAGTGGAAACATTTCAACCAAGCTCCACAGAGGCTTTTTGAAGAAGGTGCTGTAGAAAACATTGCTTAACTGATGGTGAGTATTGAGTTGTCTTCCAAACAAATAACTGTGATAAAAGGTGTCGTGATAGAAGATGCCTCTACTTCAGATAGCATAATTTTATGGTATCTTATATTGCAGATCAGAAGCTGAAAACTGAAGAGGTTTGTTTAATTTTCCTTCAGCCTTTCTAGAGTCGTATCTGCAAGGGGAGGACAACCTCCTCCAGTTTTATTGCTGGGTACGGGTTAGGATGTTGGATATATTAATGATGAACAAACATGGTCAAACTGTCCTTCCCTCCGGGCTTGATTGTTAAATGAAGACGATGCAAATCACTTGACTGGCAGCACTGCTGAAAATGCACAGCACCTCCTATGCTCTCCTTCACTCTACTGAAACTTATGATTGACTTCAGGTGTTTCTCAGATTAAACTGTATTAGACATCACAATCATCATGACAGAAGCAAATGTTTTGCTTTAGAAAAAAAAAATGCAGTAAATCCTATTTCCTTTATGGACCTCCTTGTCATTTCCTTAATATAAAGAAATAATGATTACCAGAATATCAATGTGAAGCAACAGCACTGAAAAATCACCATTCCTACGTCTCCCTCAGTGTTCTTTCAAAGTGGCGGATGGGAAATGAGATGTGGCACCATGATTTCACTCTGACAGCAAGAAGGGATGCTGGCAGTTGCTGAAAGGGATGCTTGGACACAATTCATGACATACAAAGTAGACAAACCTTTTGTGAAAGAATGGCTCAAACGTGCTTGCCTAGACTGCAATGCAGTGAATACTGTGCTGATCACAAATTAAGATTTCTTTGGGAATATTATGTCTGCAGGGACCAGGACAAGAGTTTCCAGCATCACCCAGAAAATGGTGTTTCCATCCTAATGGTACCCTCTGGGACTAGTGTTACATGACTCAGGTGAATAGAGTCCTAGCTGGGACATAGATCCTCTCACTGCTTGGGCTTTCCGTGTTCTCCAGGTGTTTTCCAGCCAAAATGAGATTACAGTGTTATGACAGGACATGATGTTTTCGCTGTTAAGTGACCAAGAAGTCTCTCTCCTTACAAACTTGTGGACTAAGACACACATGAATTCTGTGCTGGGCGATTGAATCACTCTATGTTCAGAGGGGACCTCTGTAAGCCAGGTTCAAGTATGGCTATATTAATATCGACAGATGTTTATCTCACTTTCTCATAACGACATCCACTGATGGAAACCCCACATCCTTTCCAGGAAACTCATTCTAATCTTTCCCATTTTCTTCAGCAGCAGAAAGATCCCCTTGGTATCTCATGAGAGCACATTATTCTCAAAGGGTCTGTGTCTGGAAGGGGTCTGTGTCTGGAAGATCTCTGTGAAGGAGGGTGTGTTTCTTGGATGCTTTCTCTGTCTAGGAGGTAGAGAGAGGAGTATTTTTATTACAGCTTTTAAGTATTCCCTTGTTTCCAGTCCATATAGGATTCCTGGATATGCAAACTATCTTCCACTTACCCGACAAACCACACACAAAACCAATAAGTACTAATTAATTTCCACTTCTCATAACAGTCAACTAACTTGATTAAGGGTGACCACACTTTAGCCAGGCCCTCTCTCGTTTCTTTTTAGTCTGGCAGCGACACGATTCTTGGTGAATCACAGCACAGAAAGCAGCCGATATGGATGGCTGTATCACAGAATTACACAGAATCATATACGTTGGAAAAGACCTTTAAGATCATAGACTCCAACTGTAAACCTAACACTGCCAAGTCCCACCAAACCATGTCCCTAAGCACCACATCTACACGTCTTTTAAATACCCCCAGGGATGGTGACTCCAGCACTTCCCTGCGCAGCCTGTTCCAGTGCTTGACAACCCTTTCGGTGAAGTAATATTTCCTAATATCCAATCTAAACCTCCCCTGGCACAACTTGAGGCCATTTCCTCTTGTCCTATCGCTGGTTTCTTGGGAGAAGAGTCCAGCACCCGCTTCCCTACAACCTCCCTTCAGGTAGTTGTAGAGAGCGATAAGGTCTCCTCTCAGCCTCCTCTTCTCCAAGCTAAACAACCCCAGTTCTCTCAGCCGCTCCTCATAAGACTTGTGCTCTAGACCCTTCACCAGCCTCGTTGCCCTTCTCTGGACACGCTCCAGCACCTCAGTGTCCTTCTTGTAGTGAGGGGCCCAAAACTGAACACAGTATTCGAGGTGCGGCCTCACCAGTGCCGAGTACAGGGGCACGATCACTTCCCTACTCCTGCTGGTCACACTATTCCTGATACAAGCCAGGATGCTGTTGGCTTTCTTGGTCACCTGGGCACACTGCCGGCTCATGTTCAGCCGCCTGTCGACCAGCACCCCCAGGTCCTTTTCCGCCGGGCAGCTCTCCAGCCACTCTTCCCCAAGCCTGTAGCGTTGCATGGGGTTGTCGTGACCCAAGTGCAGGACCCGGCACTTGGCCTTGTTGAACCTCATACAGTTGGCCTCAGCCCATCGATCCAGCCTGTCCAGATCCCTCTGTAGAGCCTTCCTGCCCTCAAGGAAGGGAAGGAAGTATCATTCCAGAACTACTCAAAAGCTTGCTGAATAGAGATGGACCACAGCCATGAAATTATAAAACATAAGATTACTTCTTCCAGGAAATATCCCAAGACAGAACACAGTGATCAGTCAGCACTTTCACTAAGATCTGAGGAAGAACAATTCAGTCTTCCCCAGTTTCCCTTCAACATTCACAGAAATTATAAAGAGCCGACAAACTTCAGCATAAGGGATGAAGTCAGGAACATAGTATTGCGTTTACGTGGCAAGGTTTTGGCAGGGGGGGCTACAGGGGTGGCTTCTGTGGGAAGCTGCTAGAAGCGTCCCCCATGTCCGATAGAGCCAATGCCAGCCAGCTCCAAGACGGACCTGCCACTGGCCAAGGCCGAGCCCATCAGCCATGGCGGTAGCGCCTCTGGGATAACATATTTAAGAAGGGGAAAAAAACCCCAAAACTGTGCAATTGCAGCCAGGAGAGAGAAGTGAGAATATGAGAGAGAAACAACCCTGCAGACACCAAGGTCAGTGAAGAAGGAGGTGAGGAGGTGCTTCAGGTGCCAGAGCAGAGATTCCCCTGCGGCCCGTGGGGAAGACCATGGTGAGGCAGGCTGTCCCCCAGCAGCCCATGGAGGCCCATGGTGGAGCAGATATCCACCCGCAGCCCGTGGAGGACCCCACGCCGGAGCAGGCGGATGCCCAAAAGAGGCTGTGACCCCGTGGGAAGCTCGCGCTGGAGCAGGCTCCTGGCAGGACCTGTGGATCCATGGAGAGAGGAGCCCATGCTGGAGCAGGTTTGCTGGCAGGACTTGTGACCCCTGGGGGGACCCACGCTGGAGCAGTCTGTTCCTGAAGAACTGCACCCCGTGGAAGGGACCCACGCTGAAACAGGTAGCCTGTGGGAAGGACTCACATTGGAGAAGTTCATGGAGGACTGTCTCCCGTGGGAGGGACCCCATGCTGGAGCAGGGGAAGGGTGTGAGAAGTCCTCCCCCTGAGCAGCAGAGACAACGTGTGATGAACTGACGGCAACCCCCGTTCCCCGTTCCCCTGTGCCGCTCGGGGGGAGGAGGTAGAGAATTTGGGAGTGAAGTTGAGCTTGGGAAGAAAGGAGGGGTGGGGGGAAGGTGTTTTTAAGATTTGGGTTTACTTCTCATTACCCTACCCTGATTTGATTGGTAATAAATTAAGCTAATTTCCCAAAGTCAAGTCTGTTTTACCTGTGATGGTAATTGGGGAATGATCTCTCCCTGTCCTTATCTCGTCCCACGAGCTTTTCATTGTATTTTCCAGCTGAGGAGGGGGAGTGATGGAGCGGCTTTGGTGGGCACCTGGCGTCCAGCCAGGGTCAACCCACCACAACATCCTGTAGAGCCCTCTCTTGCAGTTGTATCAAAACCACTGATAAGTTGACTTCTTGAGATGCCCAGCATCTGCCTCCTGTAGGTTTCAAAAGAAGCTACACGATCTCCGACTGTCAGGGCTCTGACAGCAGCATCCCACCGGTGCCCCTGGTTGTCAGGATATGGCTCCCTCTCCCATGCCCAACTGGGTTATTTTCCTCCAACCTCTCATTTCCTGGATCAGAGGAGAAGACGTCAGATTTTTGGGTGGGGAAGGGAGTTAATGTTAAGCAAACCTAATCTACAGTATAAAACTTGCTCCGTGGGTTCAAAGAGCATGTCAGGGAGTGTTTGGGACACAGCGATAGCTCCAGAACAGACGCAGACGGGACTGGTGTACTGCTTGTGTTTTAACACATCCTGGCCTCAGCAGTGCCAGCCACCAGCACGTGATAGGAAATGGATTTTCTGCTGGTGCTTGTAACCCAAGCCTTTTCCATTTTTAATCCCTTGATGACAAATATATTTCTAGACTTCCAAATTGTGCCTGTCAGCTCTATTCATTATATTTCTAAGGTGTGTCTGAACAGTGGGATCATTATTCCACTTTTACTTATTGCTGGGAAACTTTTTCTCTGTGGGACAAGGCAACTTTTGGTTCTCCCTTTCCATATAAATACACTACACATGCTGGCTACATTTAGGAGAGACTGGACATACAGCACACAAGTTCCTAATCCAAGGCCAGAAATGCAAGTGCTCAATTTCTTGCACATTAAGTATGGGAAAAACCTTGCTGGGATGTGTTGTGAGCCTAAGGGCTTTCTGCAAGGAAAGGTGAATTCATACTAGCAGTGGAACAGAAAAGGGACTAATAGGACTCCCTGGAAATGGAAGGGCGAGTGTCTGGAATGATACAGGAATTTTTGTCTTGTGTAATCTACCGGTGCTGCTGAGAGACAGTCTGGGGTTTGTTCATGAGTAAATTAGAACATTGAAGAGGAAAGTATAATAATAAATCACTCTAAACTGGTCATAAGGTAATGTGGGTTGTAAGTTAAGAAAAGCTTCCTAATAACAAGAGTGAGTTTCTGGAAGAACCTCCTCTTACAGTAATGAGGGAAAACAAGCTAAATGGGGAAAAGGTGGATGATGTTGTGTTGCATTAACAGAGGTCCAAGGATTTCCATTTTAATTCTGTGGTCCTATCAGGAGAACCTTCAGCTCACCTTCATATGACCACTTCAGAGTGCAAGATAAGTCATTATTAGATACAACTGATGAAATATGACAGCAACCAAAAGACAGCACATTAATAATAAAGGATTCCCCTAACTCTGACCATGGACCTGGCTTGTTGTATGGACTTGCCTGGAGATTCCTGCTCGTGATGCCACTGCCTCTGCTGCCCCTACTATCGTGCTTGGTTTCCCCTTCCCGTAGGGAGCCGCTGGCCTTCGTTGCACCCTGACAGCAGGATACCTGAGTCTGTTGGAGTTGTCTTGTTCTGCTAACAAAAGACAATCTGGAAAACATAGCATGTATTAGCAGGACACAGTTAAAGCAGAATATTATCAATTTACTCCACCTGGAGTTCCCCCTAACACCAGGAAAACCTCAGCCCAGGAGCCAACTCCTGAAATCCTTACTCACATTTGCAAATCACTCCAGATCAAGCATCTCTGACTAACTCTTTGGGAAACGTCTCTTTCTCCATGCTGGAGTTTGATTTGGACGTTGGTCTCTGTTCCATGTTAGTCTGGCAGTATAAGATACCGAAAACTGCTGCTTCGTTTTCCATTTGTGAGTCTTTTCTCTTTGGCCACCAGCCCATTATATCCACGATGGTGTCAAGGTTTGGCAATTCCGATTCCAGAGACTGACCTGGCGTTTGTTTAGTTTTAGGAAGGCGGGGGAAGCATGCACATAGAGGAATAGTAAATTCTTTTTTTGATTGACAGTATGGGAAAAATCTGAGCCAGCCTCAAAATGGAATTTGCTTGAGGTGGTGGCACTAACTGTTGTCTTCTGGCAGAACAGGTCTGAGCTCACATTACTGATAGAGGGTGGTCGGGGATCCTACGGTGCATCTTCACCCTTATCCAAATTTAACTCCAGTCAGCCAGAGGCCCTTTTAAACCAAGTGGTGAAATTAGTTTGGTCTTGTAATTTTACAGAGAAGATTAGAGGTGTTTTATTGGTACCTCACAGAGCACCCCAAGGAGCTTACTGGGTAAGGCTCCATGCCTTATGCTAATCAGGACATCAGACTCAATGACCGTGAGAGCCTGAAAAAGGGTATCTGGGGGCATTATATGCAATTATGAACTATATCAAGCAACCTAATCTTTCAATTCCTCTCTGTATTTGTCAAGTTTCATTTAAGACCATTAAGGACTCTTGCCCCCTCTGTTACCATTAGGGAATCTTTCCAAAACATTACTCTTCTCATGTATGTAAATATTCTTCTCATTTATGATCTAAAATTTGTTGTCTTCTATGAATTTCTTTGTACATTTGTACTACCAACATCTTTTAGTATACATAGATTTCTGCCTTCCTAATACTTACATCTCTCAGGTACTTCTAGACTAAGCAAGAATAGGTATTGTGATTTCCTCATCTGTAACAGGCTCTTAATTTCCCTGATCAGTCTTACAGCCTTTATTGCATTTATTGCAGTCTGAATGGAATCTTCTTGAACAGACATGATCAGAATATATTTGTTACTCTAAAGAATAAGAAGTTTGTACAATTTTATCTGTGCCTGACGCATTGCTCTTAAATGTGCACTGTCTGTTAAATTGTTAAATTTGACATGTTAAATGCTGTTAAATGTGCCCTGATCCAGCCTTAATTAGTTTTCCTTTTTCTTGCCTGTGTTGATTGCATCACATTCATTCTGCCATTGACAACTACATCCATATTCTTATCCTTCTCAGGTGCTTTAAATGATTGAGCTAGAACCCTGCTGTAGGGCGATCCGATCTGATGATAGAAATATGAAGTCACCAGCTTTCCTTAGTGCTTCCCATCCAGCCCTAAACCAAACCTTTTTAACATACGTCACAAAAAGCTCACAACTTGGTTGCTTCTTATTTAAAAATAATGCCTTCTGGATACTTTCTAAGCTCACCAATTTTAATGTGTCCATAGTTCACCCATAAATACGATCCCTTTTTTAGTCCTCCTGGTGCATGTGATGGTTCTGCAGTGGTCCCCAACCACAGGGCTCCCTTGACTCTACGGTGCTCCTGTGGACTAGTTCTTTATGACTTGCTGAAAGCAAGCAATTAAGTACCCAAGAAAAAAAATCAACTCTGCTTTGCTGAGCATATGATTC
Source organism: Fregata magnificens (assembly GCA_013389945.1). NCBI lineage: Eukaryota > Metazoa > Chordata > Aves > Suliformes > Fregatidae > Fregata > Fregata magnificens. The sequence continues at coordinate 32,485 of WAAD01036779.1, read as the reverse complement.
AAGCTGATGAGAACTATGAGGAGGATCAAGAACTGGGAGAAGCAAGGATGCTTTTACTTACAGGTGTTGTGATTAGGTTAAATGCTAGGAAAGAAAAATAAAACAGAGCAGTCCATAATAAACTACCAAAGAAGAAAACATTTGGCCAAAGGGCCTTTTATTTCCAGATTTAGCCTTGATTAGGCAAGTGGACATATACCTGTCATCAAGAAACTCAGTGAATTTTGTGACTATAATATTTATGTATTTCTGTCAGTGGCACAAACAAAATATGAACAAACAAATTCAGCATCTTGTCAAAACCAAAAACTGCTATACCTGGAGTGGTTTAATAGATATCTGATGTTAGAGCTTACAGAGTTTCTAAAACAAACCGGTTTTGGTTATTTCCTTTGGGGAGTAGCATAGATACAGTCAATCTGCTGGGTAACGTAACTCAACATCCACCTGGCAATAATAACTCCCTGCAGGGGAAATTGAGTGTAGCAAAGGCATAACAGCACTTTGCCTTTCTCTCCTCTCCTTTGTGGACATGTTCTGCTGTACCTTCAGTGAGAAGCGTGCTCTGTCCAAGAAGCGCAGCTATTCCCTCTGGATATGATGGGAGCCCTCTAGCAGGTCAGCCTGAGTTTATTTCCCAAGCCAGCAGAACCCAACAGATCAGCAAAGACACTAAGGGTTCAGTGAAAGGGTTATCGGGCATTGGAACAGGCTGCCCAGGGAAGAGGTTGTGTCACCGTCACTGGAGGTATTTAATAGACATGTAGACATGGCACTTAGGGACATGGTTTGGTGGCGGACTTGGCAGTGTTAGGTTAACAGTTGGACTCGATGATCTGAAGGGTCTTTTCTGACCTAAATGATTCTATGATTCTAAGTTTGTGTGAATATGTTTACAGCTGTTAATGTCCCATTTGCTGCCTGCTTCTGTTTTCTGGTTTCCTTGTATTTTTAATGCTAAATGCGAAGGAACAAAAGACACAAGGATCTGCTAGAGGGAGTCCTTGTGATGGACTCTTCAACGTCTGAGTAGTCTTTTCTGGGTTGGATTCACTTACCCTAATTTCGGACCTCTGACATTTAGATGTCTAAACCCCAGCCAGTCATCTTAGTCTCGTAGTTAAAATTATTGGAGAGAAAAAGGCACTTCCAGAGAGCAACTTGTGGAATTTATGGTGGAATTGCCCTCATTTGTTTCCCTTCATTGTCTTTAAAGGAGGTTTGGGGTAAGTGGCTCAGACTCATATATCTCACTTTAAAACTCCTAAACTAGACCAGATTAACCCCTGCCAGGAGGTTCATGCCCTTAATTGCGGGTTCTCTGCTACTTTGTGGTAGCAACCTCAAAGCCTCCTGATTGCACCAGGCACGTGGGCTCACGGAGGGGAAAAGGGCTGTGGCACTGGTCTCACTGTAAGAGGGTGTGAGGTGGGAATCCCTCATGTGAGCCTCCTGCTGAGTGTGTTCATCTTTCAACAGCACAGCGGTTTTTCCTCCCAGAAGGCATGGTTAAATAAAACTAATAGATTAAAACCCCCTGTATTTGGCCACTGATTTCTCTGACTACAACGGAATTTTAGAAAGCAGGAGGAAAAAAAAAAAAAAAAAATTTGAGAGGGATTTGAGAAGAGTGGCTGCTTGTTTTTACTTCTCCTGAATTATGGCTCATTTCCTTTGAAGTTCTGCTGACTTTGTACCACGGTGTGTTACAGTGAATTAATCCGCCTTCCCCTTGCCTGCTCTAGAGGTGCACTTCACTCTTCCTTTCTTTCTTCACAACTCCACCCCGAACTCACCCACCACCTCCTCTCTGACTCGCCCTGCTTCACGTGAGAGTAGAAAGCAGTTTCAGCCTTCAGTGAAGAAGTGACTGTGGATTTGGCAAGACGGATGGACTGGTTTACATTAAAAAAAAATAAAAATAAAAGAGAGTGGGTGGAGAAGAAGGTGTGTTCTCTACTTTATGGGAAACAGACCTTTGCAGAGCTTTCCAGGGAAGACAGTCGGGGGACACTTTGCCATTTAAACTGACAGCTCTATAGCAAAGATCCTGGAAAAAAATACAGTGATAAACTGCTAGAGATTTTATAGGCCTTTAGGTACAAAAAATAAAAGAAAACAAAACAAAACCCCCAGCAACCTTCCACTGGTTAATATCACAGCTGATGTGACTTAGGTTTAGCTAAAGAGCATGTCAGTTGTGCAAGCTCTTCTGTATAGCTGGGCTTATTTCTGAACGGAAGGAGAAATGTGACTGCATTTAGCCTTACCTCTGTCACTGCTCCTGAAATTAGGTTTAATATCACCACAACTCTGGATGTGATTTGCAAGCAAAGCAAAAGTCAGTTCTGTCTCATTACCAGCAGGCAGATGCCTAATACAGTGGACATTTCTTGAAGGTGATCTGACTTACCCTGTGAGCCAGTGAGAAGAGCAATTGCATGTCTAGGAGGACACTGACAATAACTGCCAATGGGTACTTATATTATTTTTAGCTGCTAGGTGCTCTGTGGAAAAAGGAGGAAAAGGGAGGAAAAGGAAAGAAAGACTTGTGGAAAAGGCTTTAAACCGTGCAAAGTCAACTAAGCAGCAGAAGAACAGACTCAGCCAGGGACATAGGACACATTTTATTCACTTATTACATTCACTCTATTTTTCCCTTATTGGTGCAAAGGTGCCAGTTTAGTGCAGCTGAATCCAAAGACCTTTTCAGATTCACAGACAACCGTATTGAAGGAATGCATTGAGCACAGATACAGTGATTGCAGAAACTAGAACTCTTGTGTCCCTCTTATTCCACCTTGCCAACGAAAAGTCTGTATATGACACTTTAAATTAGTTTAAGGCCAAATTCTGAGGACTGAGGTGGATTCAGGGGTTTGGGTTGTTTCTCTAGATCTGCCATGTATTTACCAGGTGTCTTTGAGCTTTTCCTGTTTGTTCTTCCAAGTCTTCAGAGTTGTTATATTTTCCTGCTATGAAAAATCCAGGGTTTGTGGGGAAAAAAAATAAAAATCAAGGAATAAAAGATGCCACTGAATTCTTTCTTCCAACAATATGCTACCAGTGGGTGATATAGTGCTGTTTCACCAGCTGTTGATTCTACTCAAGGTTATCAATGCAAATTCACATTCTGGACATATCCATTTTATCTGCATAGTAATGAAAAGTAGATTTCATCTTTTGTGGTCACCATGGTTTTATCTTATTCGGCAGGGATACTGCTGAAACTATCAGCTGAAGAATCAAGCCTGACTTTTCAGATGAAGCTATAAGGATCTTTAAATTTTAGCTCATGAAAGCCCTGCTCATGTTCCTGGTATCGTGATTTTATTTTTTTTTACAGTGTGGTACAAGTCTGACCAGCTCAGCGTTTGAACGAATCCTGTGCTCAGGGAAGGGAAATTTGGGTAAGAGAAAATGGAATAGGTAAATATAATCAGTTGGGTCTAGCTAATATTTTTGTCCTTGTGCATCACTATCTTGAAGTTTTGAAATGCAACCGCTGGCACAGCCTTCCCGTGTACAGCATCTGTTCTTTAACTTTTACCTGACAGGATGGTCACGAAGGGGTTAGTTTAATTTCCAGTCCTGGACAAGATTTTTTCCCAGGTCCACCTCTTCTAACTCTAAGCATTTAAATAAAAGTGTTCTTGCCTTTGATTTTTTTCACTGTTATTCAGAAAGGAGCAGTGCCAGGCATCTCATGGGTAGAGTTGTCTGACTGCTTCTAAGAGAAAAACTCTCATGGACTTAATCCAAATGTCTCTGATTTTGTCTGAGATGCATGTCAGTCATGCTGGTACTTACTGTAGAGCAGATGGACACTTCTGAACTGAGACACTTCTAAATCAAGACACATTGCCTGGCGGAAAAGGACCTGGGGGTGCTGGTCGACAGCCGGCTGAACATGAGCCGGCAGTGTGCCCAGGTGGCCAAGAAGGCCAACGGCATCCTGGCTTGTACCAGCAATAGTGTGACCAGCAGGAGTAGGGCAGTGATCGTGCCCCTGTACTGGGCACTGGTGAGGCCGCACCTCGAGTACTGTGTTCAGTTTTGGGCCCCTCAGTACAAGAAGGACACTGAGGTGCTGGAGCGTGTCCAGAGAAGGGCAACGAGGCTGGTGAAGGGACTAGAGCACAAGTCTTATGAGGAGTGGCTGAGAGAACTGGGGTTGTTTAGCTTGGAGAAGAGGAGGCTGAGGGGAGACCTTATCGCTCTCTACAACTACCTGAAAGGAGGTTGTAGTGAAGCGGGTGCTGGACTCTTCTCCCAAGAAACTAGTGATAGGACGAGAGGGAATGGCCTCAGGTTGCGTCAGGGGACGTTTAGATTGGACATCAGGAAGAATTTCTTTACCGAAAGAGTGGTTAGGCACTGGAACAGGCTGCCCAGAGAGGTGGTGGAGTTGTCAACCCTGGAGGCGTTCAAAAAAGGTGTAGACGTGGCACTTCAGGGCCTGGTTTAGGAGTCATGGTGGTGTTAGTTGATGGTTGGACTTGATGATCTTAGAGGTCTTTTCCAACCTTAATGGTTCTATGATTCTATGATTTTCAGCGTGACTTGCCTTTATGTTCAAAGCCATTTTGGTCATTACTGGGGGAGTGGGAGGAATGTCTTTGGAAGCAGGAAAAAAAATTCCCCAGAAGGAAGTTGTTCCCCTAGTCAGAACTGGAAGGAACTTGGTGCACATAGGTGTCCAGAAAGGTGGGTCCACCAGGCCTTTCATAACCCATCCGACTGCCTGGCAACTCACAGCTTCAGGAGTGAGGGATCTCTTGGTGTCCACTATAGTTTTCATTTTAGGATTGTAGTGAGAACTGAAGCAGTGTGTCTTACTAAAAGCGTTGTTCATGAAAAGGGTGTTTGGGTGAAATATAACATTGTGGGAGGAGTAGGAGATCCGATTAAATGACCTAATTCCACTTAGGCCTCAAAATCTGAGAAACTTGACTTGACATCTTCCTTATGTCGTTCTGAGGGCAGAGAGACCCTGCAGAGAGATCTGGACAACTTAGAGAGCTGGGCAATCACCAACCGTATGAAGTTTAACAAGGGCAAGTACCAGTTTTTGCACCTGGGACATGGCAACCCTGGCTGTACATACAGACTGGAGAACGAGAGGCTGGAGAGCAGTCCTGTGGAGAAGGATCTGGGGGTTCTGGTCGATGGCAAGCTGAACATGAGCCAACAGTGTGCCCTGGCAGCCAAGAGGGCGAACCGTGTCCCGGGGTGCATCAAGCACTGCATTGCTAGCCGGGGGAGGGAGGGGATTGTCCCGCTCTACTCTGCACTGGTGCGGCCTCACCTCGAGTGCTGTGTGCAGTTTTGGGCGCCACAGTATAAAAAGGATGTGAAGCTACTAGAGAGTGTCCAGAGGAGAGCCACAAAGATGGTGAAGGGTTCAGAGGGGAAGCCGTATGGGGAGCAGCTGAAGTCACTTGGTCTGTTCAGCCTGGAGAAGAGGAGGCTGAGGGGAGACCTCATGGTGGTCTACAGCTTCTTCACAAGGGGAAGAGGAGGGGCAGGCTCTGATCACTTCTCCCTGGTGACCAGTGACAGGACCCGAGGGAATGGCAGGAAGATGTGCCAGGGGAGGTTTAGGTTGGATATTAGGAAAAGGTTCTTCATGCAGAGGGTGGTGGATCACTGGAACAGGCTCCCCAGGGAGGCAGTCATGGCACCGAGCCTGACAATATTCAAGGAGCGTTTGGACAATGCTCTCAAACCCATGGTGTGAATTTTGGAGTTGTCCTATGCAGGGTCAGGAGTTGGACTCTATTATCCTTGCGGGTCCCTTCCAACTCAGTAGATTCTATGATTCTATGATTCTATGATTCTATCTTTCCTTCGGGCTAATGTTTCCACAGGAGAGTTGTATACTGCTGCCCTAGATGGTTTGATCAAGGCGCTAGAAAGAAACTTTAAAAACTTGTGTTAATTCTTGACTCTATTGCCTTCTTTACTTATCTTATGCAAATTCTTTAATTTGGCCATGTTTTAGTTCCTATTCTGATTGCTGAATAAGGCAGTACTTTCTTCGCTACTGAGACTAGGAGTTTGTCAGGACAGGGATGGCCTGTTGCAAATTACAAATTTTGTACGGAGCTTAGCATAATAAAATGTTAATCCTGTGTGTAGAAGAGCTTCAACAATAATTATAATTACAATGTGCAAACAGCTTCTTGGGAGGCTGCAATGCTAGGCAGTTGGCTTGCAGACATTTATCTTACACTTGCCTCTTGGGATGGAGAATGGGTTGGAGATTTCAATTCATGCTCATCTTGACTTACCATTGATTGGTTCAGTAAACCTAAAGCAGATGATAGGAAACTAATGATCATCTTCCAGGCTCAGGGATTGCTTAAGTGTTTCTGAATGCGTTTATGATGGGAGGTTGCACGCTAGTAAGATTTATTAGGCCTGGCAGTCTGTGTGCATGTTTGTTACATGATTAATACAGTTAACAGTTCTGAATCAACAACCTCCAAATATTGTCTCAGAACTTGCCAAGGAAAATCTGCAACTCCAACCCATCCAGAGAACAGTAGCAGCTTTTATACTACTGTATTTCAGCATTAGCGAGTTGTCTTGCAATGTTAGTGATGGTGGTGTGGGCTGGGGGAGAAGAACTGAAATAGTTGTGGATTAAAAAAAAAAAAGAAAAGCCAAACTACAGATAAAGATTTGGGAGGGTGTGTGGAGAAAGACAGATGAACAGAACTGAGCAATTAAGACTGTCCTTCATTTAAAGTCCCAGTGGTGCCAGTGCAAGTTCTTGTGTTCCCTGTCCTCTTTCAGAGAAGGAGCAAATTAATGGAGGCCGAATTGTGAGAAAAGTCTATCTAAACCACATTGCTCTAATTCTTTCTCTCTTTCTTTTACTTTCCTTTTTCTTTTTTTTTTCCTTTTTCTTTTACCACCTATAGAAAATGTTGGCAAACCTCAGGTACTTTTGGTTCAATTTAGCAATGGAGCAGCCTTTCCTAACGCTGCAGATTACCCTCCCCAAAATAGCGAAGGTCTACCAAACCTCAAGGTTAGGAGAAGACTTGAACAAGGTTAGGAGTTATCCTTTTCTGTAATTCCTGTACACAGGCAGCAAGACTTTCCAAAATCGTTCAAGGCTACAAGAAACAACTGACAATACACTATTGGGAAGGCAAAGTAAATATCTACTCACTTACCTGTTTCCAAGAACCAGCAAATGTTGAGGACCATCTCGCGTATCTGAGACTGTTCTGTAGAGTCATTTTTTCCAGCACTTTCATAGATTAATAACATTCAAAGCCAGGAAAGACTATTATGATACGCTAAACTGACCTGACCTTCACCATTAACTGGACCATGGAATTTTACCTGATAGATTCTGAATATAGTCTGCAAATCTGCAGTTGAACTCTAGAGTAGGTTACATGTTCAGAGTTGAAAACAAAGGATAAGTCACAGCTCCATGAAAACTCCTCCCACAATAAATTATCCTCACTGATTTCTTACCACTCTGAACCTCCTGACTTCAAATTCTAGTATTTTGGTATTATTGTCTCTGATGGATTAAAAAGCCTTCTGACGCAAACGGGTGTATGCTACACAAGGAATAAAAAATGCTTTCTATGAAGAATTTTCTTGTATCTCGGGAGCAAACAAATGCTGATTTTACCGCACCTGCTAGCAAATTAGGTCCTACAGCAGACACAATAAATATCCTTTGCATAGATTTTGCAATTACATCACCACTACTAGTAGAAAGCAACTTAAACTGTTCACACTGAGGATGCACCTATGAATGGGATCATAGAGGAGTGTCTTGTCCATGAATGAATATGGAAATGTATGTCATTTTCCAGCCCATACTCAGAATCTGTCTTTCTGTGAAATTTTGCAGCTGAATACAGCCTGTTCCACACGACAATCAAAACAACAGCCCCATCTTCCTTTCAACTATAACTCCCTGCTGACCTCCTCAAAGGGCATCATCTCAGGGTGGAAATATTTATGGAAAACAGATCTGCTTGTTTGCACCATGATCACAACACAGCGGCTCCTCAGAAGCATTGTGTTCTTGGCTGCCTGTCCCAGGTCCAGGGTCTGAGTTAGAGGATCTTGACCAGCAGTTGAAGTAATGAGACCACTGCCTATTGCACCAATCCATAACATTTCATTGTCTTTACCTGCCGGTAACTATTTGTTTGTTATTTGCTTGAGTTGTACATCGCTTTTATATACACCTTCAGCCTTTAAGCAGCACCTTTTCCAACAGATCAGAGCACACAGCAAGCCTCATGGACCATTTTTCTATCTAACAGTCTTTGGTTAACTTTACTATCATTTTCCAGAACAGCATCAAGTGAATTATCTGTGTCCTGAAGGCTTATAGAAGCAGAATGTATTAAAGACTCATAATTTTTCCTTATCTTTTTTCCTAGGTTCATGATAGGCTGAAGCCAAAGAAGATCTGACATACAGGCAGCATGGACAGCCAGAGTCTGGGCATCAGAAAAACTGCAATAGCCTCAAAACTGTAGAAACATACTGAACAGCAGCAGCAAAGCTGTAAATCTCAAGACAAATACACTAAGAACGTGTAAAAGAAACAGATATTTTCCTGTTGGCTTTGGGAGAAAAAAAATAAAGTCAAAGACAAATCTTGGCTTTGAGCCCACATTGGGCACAACATGTCCAAGGCCACAGAGTGAGCCAACAGCAGAGCCCTTGCTGCACCCTTGGGGTACCAGTTCTCCCCACTGAGTGATGCTCCCTCTCGCTGCCCACTGCATCCATATAAACAACCCTGTTCTAAAACTATCATCCTAACACAGAGCTCAATAAAATGTCCAGGAAACTTTACCACTGTGAAGCTAATCAGGAAGCAAAGATTTGGATAGGCAGACAGGACCTCAGCCGCAGGCAATCAGCTGACATTGGATGATCAGCCTTGCTTCAGATTTCAGGATTATTGTCCTGATTTCTCTTCTGTGGTTACCCGCAGCCAATCAGGATCCAGGCTTACTAGAGATTTTTTTTTTTGGGCGGGGGCGCGGCGTGGTGGGGTTGTATGAGACAAAAGGTATTCCTGCCAGAAAGTTTTGTAAAGTGACACTGGGTTCCTATTTCTTTTGGCCACCAGATGCAGCTGCAGAGGGAGCAGAAAAGCCACATGAACTACATCAGAAAGCCAACACAACACTCTTGCCTTTTTTTTTTTTTCTTTCGGAAATTATTTATGGATGTATTGGATACAACAGTTCATATCCCTAGTTTGGAGCAAGCTATCCAACAAAAGTAGCCCATTCTCAGGTAGAAAGAGGCATCCAAGAGTCACAGCTACGTACCAGCAGACCCCTCCTATCTGCAACGTCAAAGACAGGATATGCAGGGAGTCCCTGTCTGGTCATAGGATGTATCACAGACTGTGTGGAAATCTTAGAGCTTGGTAATCACAAGGTCTGCTCCTGCCAGCAGCCACACTGACAAGACTTTGGCATATTCATTACAGTGCAGTCCTGCCTTTCTCAGCTGTAGGAAACACCACAAACCTGCTCAGGACCCGAATATTTGTTGATGTCAACATAAAAATTTATAATTCAGGAAACTTCCATCCTGTTTAAACACCACCACCACCACCACCTCGCCTCCGGATTAGGGGTATCTGTAACCTCACCAATTAATCTGTATGTGTGTCTGTCCATGTGACAAAATGTGTTGGATATTTGGAGCGTTGGGGACTTTTTGAAGTATTTGTCAGTAGGATGTTGTGGTTTGGAAAAAGTGTACATGGTGACTCTAGAGACTGGAGTTTGAGTTTCACTCTGGGCTCTGGCTACTGCCTGCTCCATTCCTTCAGTTTAGCTGAATGCAAATTTCTGAAGATTCGAACTGGATGTAGTGCCAGACATACAATCTTCCCAGTGCCATTGGAAGGTGGAATGCCTTGACCATCCCCCCGAAAGAGTTATCATTTGTATCCAAGCTGGAAAAAAAAGGGGTGTTGCATCTAGTTCATAAAATAACAAGCGGAGTGGTCATTCTGTCATTTGCTGTCCTTAATCTCAGCCTTTGAACATCGGGCTGAGATGACCGTGCTGTCTCCCAGGAATCATCTGGTGGTGACCACTTTTGTGGTCCTGTCAGGTGACACTGGAAGAGAAGCCTGTCCTACCGTGATGGAAGTTTGGATAGTGTACTTGAAACTTCGAGCTGGACCTGGTGACCCCAGCATGCCCTGAAATGGTGTGGGGGGTGTGTGAAATGAGGGAAGGTGCCTGTGACCCATGTACAGAGGGGTCTGTTGTGTTTTGTCTGTTGATAATTGCTTAGCTTTTTTTGCCTGGTAAAAACAAGAGTAAAAATGTTGAAAGAAACCTGCTGAGCTGCACCATGGGATGCAGCTACAGCCCGAGTCTTCCTCAAGTCTCTGAAAATAATTGCTCCTCTATGCTAGGGCAAAAAGGGCTGTAGCCAGACTCATTCCGCCCAAGTAGAAGCTGCACCTGACGTGTGTGTTTTCTAGGCAACCTCCTTCAAGCATGTTAACCCGTAATGTGGCCTCTCCATGTAGCTTCATCCTCTGTCTTGCTCTGTGACCCCTTTGTGTCAGCTGGATGCAACTGATGACTTGCAGTGGCTGGTGTGCAAGGCTGTGGAGTAGGAGAATTAAGGGGGACACGTGTAGCTGTATGGGGGATGTAGGGCCAAGGTCACGTGTGCGAATTTCAAGTTCATTACATGAGCTGTAGTGACGTGCTCTGAGATCTGGAAGAAGAATAAATAAGAGGGGCACGGTGTTGGTGTTTGCACGGCACCTACTATAAGCCAGGTCCTAATCCACATCCGGACCTGCTAGATACTCTGGCAATATAAATCCTCCTTCTTCCTACTAAGGCCATTTCTTCCACTGTGGAAATTGATGGTGCTGGTGTTACTGGGAAAACGTGCAACAAAGTACGGCGCTGGAAGGATGCAATTCATTTTTTCCTGGTGTTTGCCACTCATATGTTAGGAAGTTGGGCATTTCCAAAAGGCAACTGAAACCCTTCTAAGTTAGGTATGTCACCTGGGTGGAATTTGTCTCCCATGGGACATGTCTGTCTCATTAACTGTAGATGACTGACTCAAACCAGAAAGCTCAAGTGTTCGATGTCTACAGCTGATGGATGTAGATGCAAATGCAGAGCAGGACAATAATTTTCCGTTAGAAAGCTTGTCAGGTGGTTTTGCTGATAGAAAGTGGCATGTTGAGAAATAAGAAGCAAAACGATTTCTGGAGAACCTCTCTGTCAAAATTTTTTTAAAAAAAAAAAAACCATTTTTTTCTCCTGGGTTTTTTTTGTGTTCAGCAACTTTTTGGATTTACAATGTTGAATATGCTGTCTCTAACATGCTATTGATATTGTCAGGTACTCAACACAGTCCATTAGTTGTCTGTAGAGCAGTTAGCAAAAAAGCAATGAAGCCCTTAAGCACTCAGGGAAAAACAAGAAATAAACCAATGCCAGCAAACAAAACAAAACTTTTTTTTTTTTTAATCTGTTTCATGCATTCCTGTCCATCCCGATATCTGCTCTGGCATCTGGTACAATTACACATGTGTTCCTGCCTGCAAGGGATGCAGACAGAGTCAGTGTAACATGCTGTCAGTGTGCCTTTCGCATCACTCCTCCCAGACCAGAGCCCTCCTGCGTCCTAAACTTCAGAAAACAAATTGCTGTTGGGTCAGGCTGGCCTGACAGTTTCCATTATGTTGGCTCATAAAAGTGAAGGATGGGCTTCATCACAAAGGGGAAAAAAAAAAGAAAACCTGGACATGAAAGGCCTTTTCTGCCCATTTCCGTCACTCCAGGGGGGCTTGCAGAGGGATGTTCGTTGATTTACACACTGTCCTGAGTGTCCTCTCTGTTCTTACTTTTGCAGCTTCCTAAAAACCCTGGTGAAAGAGCCACAGCAGGTGTTGTAGGGCAATTAATTTTCTTTTCCTCAATGGGAAAATTCAGGAACAGGTCAGAAATTAATGAAATCTATTTTTTTGGTAAAAATCAGGTCCACAAGCATCATTGCAGACCTTTGTCAGCTTTCCAGATAGTACCTCCACCAGGTTCCATGGTTTGAAGGGATGAACTGATGCTGAAGATTCAGAAATCCGTGGGCAAATTACATTTTTTATTTATTTATTTACTTTTTCTTTTTTAAGCAAAGCCTACAGAGGCTGCATGAACTTCCTTGTATTTACTAAAGTATATTTCCTAGCAATAAAGGTGCTGGAGTTTACTGCCTGGGGATGGTGTGGGATTCCCAGTGCTGGGGATTTCTGGCAGGCACGATCATACATCTGTCAGGGAAGACACAAGTATAAGTGAGACTGCGTTGGAGAAGGGTCTCTTGAGGTCCCTTCCAGACTTGCATTTACACTATTTATATGTGTTCAGAAATGGCTTAAAATCTCTGTTTTAGTAGGTACCGTTACAAAACGTTTGTCCCTACCGATGGGGATGCAACTTTGCAATCTTCTCTCATGCAGACTTTAAACCTAACAAACTAACAGAGGTTGGCTTTTTAATTCAAATTTTCTTTCTGTAATCCGTGTCCTTGCTAGGCCACAGGGAAAAGAAAGTTGTCTGTGATAGGTGTTTTGTTAACTGAAATCAAGGAGAATTGGATCAAACCCATGACACCCCATTCTTTCTTTCCTCTGTCTTTCTGTCTCTTTTTCCTTCAGAGACCACCCCACAACCTAATAAGTGTCACCACTGGGAAATTGGCCCTCCCCTCTCTGGATGTTTCAACCTCTGTTTACCTTCTTTTTAGTACATACGCCCTATTCATATTTATTGAGTTCATGAAAAAGGCAGCCAAAACCTCTCCATTTAACATCATGGTAATTTTCTAATTGTTTCCTATGAGTTCCTTGGAGTTTTGTACGAAATATTTTTTTTTCCTTGACTTATTTTGCCTACTCATAAAATGGGCTTTTCATCTATGCTTCAAGATGGCTGCAAAATGACCAAAATTATGCCAAATCTAAGACTACCAGGGGAAAACAAAAATAAAATTTTACTTTGTAAAACATTCTAACAAAATAGCTAGGCGTAAAATTATGCAGGTGATGTTGCTAAAACTATCTTTCAAAAACAGAAAGATTTTTTTCTGTAGCAATTATAACAGATTTTTATGCTGCAAATTAGTTAACAAAGATGGAATAAAACTTTTTTTTTTTTTTTAATGCACACTTTTCAAGCTGGTTAATTACTTTGGTTTGTCTAACACTCACTGGCAGTGACCCAGTGAAGGTGCTTCTTTCAGCTGCATGTTTTGCTGAGTGCTTTTAGCTATTAAGCAGCTTGTGACTAACCTATCCCATTTTCTGCAGTGTTAAAACTCATTAATGGTTTATGAAGTAGGCTCACCAGCAGATACTATGTTTTAGCAGGAAAACGTTCTGAGAGACCATCACTGGGAGTTTTTACTGATCAGCTGAAGTTTAGAAGTGGCGAGACTTAGGAAGTTGAACACTTGGCTTGAAAAAGGTGACATTTGAATGAACAGTTTAGATCAGAGAGAGCTCAAATTTGATTTTGGAAGAACTGTCCCAAATTATTTTCACTTAAATTTAATAATTTAAAAGTTAGACATCAATCCCAGCAAAATTATTTCAGGACACTCCTGTATTAACTATACAGATGTAGGTACTGACAGTTGGTGATTTGTTCCATCTATCTGAGAGGACCTTCTCAAGACATAGACAATTGTCCCCAGGAAGTGCCCCTCTCTTTCTTCACTATTGGAGGAACCTGGAGAAGTAGCTTGAACTCCTAATTCTCTGTCAGCTGCCATTAGGTGGGAAATCTGACACCAAACAATGGCTGAAGTAGAAGTTTTCTCAGCTTCAGGGATCTGTTAACACCTAAAAGTCTACATCTAATTTGGATATATGCTTGAAACGCAGTTGAAAGTTCAGAAAACTTTATCCAGAGCAAAAACTAGCTCAAGAGCCCACTTTACACAAACCCTCATTCTGACCTTGAAAAGTAGAGTTTAGCCTCTGGAGGCCTCACGGCAATCTGCAGTTTCAGCTGGGAACTATACTGTAATGAAAGTACTATGGGAATTATCAGCTAAATTACTTTAGCCCCCTTGGGGCTTAAAATTAGTTCATTCAAAATGGATTTTTTAAAGTGTATTTTCCCCTGTGCTTTAAATGCTCTGGACTCCCATAGTCTGTGACCCGTAAGTCTCGCATTAGACTGCTTGTGTGGAACAGTTGCTCTTTTAATAACTACAGCAGAGTTGACATCATCTTTGGGAAATGCCCTGGTAGTGTTTGGGATAGTTAAATCCATCACCACCATTCTTCAGTTAACTCACATGCTGCAGCTCTAGTAGTTGGAATAAAACCAAAAGGAAGTGAGGGGAGAGCTGTACAGATGTTGTCTCGTTAGCAGATGACTTGCTCGTCTACATGCAAACACAAAGGATGCTAGCTGAGCTCCATCCTGCTCATACTAAAGCACAAGGCTGATGTTTCCTGACATCAGCTTTGTCACTGTGGGAGGTTTCTCAGAGACCATCATTGACAAGCCACTGCTCTTTTTCTCCCATAGCTAGTGATGGTTTGGCTGCTAACAATGGAAGTCCTGGAAAGCAGGTGAACCTGGACACAGGAAGGCCCACCTTTACCCGTGACCGCAAAAGCACCCTTGGTGGCTAGGCCAGCTGGAGATGTCCATCCTGGAGTTGTCTAAATCTAGCTGCAGTACATCCTACCATCAAGTTTCTTCTTGTTCTCTGTAACTATAGGCTTTCCACATGTTATTCTGGATTAGAAACTGCATGGCGCTATGGGAAAGAGTCATCTTTGTTGTTCATTCGGAGTTGAGAACCTGAAGGCTGGAGGTAATAATAATTATAGCTGTTTGAGGGAAATAAAAACCCAAACAAACTAATTAGTTAATATCTGCTACCCAGGAGAGAGACAAAAACTGCCACTCACTCCTGTTTTCTGCCAGAGAACTGGAAAGCAATAAGAATATATATTTTTTCATCACATTTGTGATGTTGGCGCTTTGGACAAGAGACTAAACAACAAGGTTCTGTCTTCAGGGATTCCTGTGTATCTGCCTCAAGGAGGCCAAGCGGCTGAGTCTAAACATAGTACTTTCCATCCATCCATATATATCCTTAAAACCATAAGGAGTCATAAAAAATAAGTATCATTACTTTTTTGGGTGATGAGCATGCCTGTAAGAGGAAAAAACCTGATTCTCATTCATTTCCCAGACAATAATGGTCTCCTTGTGAAAAAAATTAGCCTCTGGAGTAATTCTAATAGCTCTGTACTACTTATTTTGGGGAAAATGGCAGAATATTGGTTCCTAATTACAGCTGCTCTACAGTCTTCCAGTCTGAAATGGGAGGTTGCTCTGGCTCCTTCTTCCAGGATTGTATTGACATTGAGACAATTCCCTGTTTCAGCCTGCTTCTCAGTACGTGGAAACATTTGTTCATTCATCTTTTTTTACTCAACTGCATTATGGTTGTGGTCCATATGGTCACACCCCTTTTAATATCATCTACACTATATATTTATTCTACACACATATATTTTTTCCAGCACGTAAGTCGTAAAGTGAGATGCAACAGCTCAAATGTCATTAAAACGATACAAAAATTATTCTGAAAACAAGTTATTTAAGTTGCAAACATTGGATTCAAATCAGCTTTGGGGAAATGATGCATCATAATGCAAATCAAACCCAACTGTGATTTTGACTAGTCATCTATTCCCTAATATTGTGGAAATTACAATTCACTCATTGATTGATTGGGCCTGTAACTTGACTCATGCAGTTCCGTTCATGCAGGATATTTGTGCTGTTGGATCTAGGTATGTAGAAACTCTTTGGGGTAAAAGCAGGCAAGTGATTTCTCCTCATATTTGTGATTTGCCGGTCATGAGCGGTGTTCCCCAGGGCTCAGTTCTGGGGCCAGTTTTGTTTAACGTCTTCATCAACTATCTGGATGAGGGGATTGAGTGCACCCTCAGCAAGTTTGCAGACGATACCAAGCTGGGCGGGAGTGTCGATCTGCTCAAGGGAAGGAAGGCCCTGCAGAGGGATCTGGACAGGCTGGATCGATGGGCCGAGGCCAACTGTATGAGGTTTAACAAGGCCAAGTGCCAGGTCCTGCACTTGGGTCACAACAACCCCGTGCAACGCTACAGGCTTGGGGAAGAGTGGCTGGAGAGCTGCCCGGCGGAAAAGGACCTGGGGGTGCTGGTCGACAGCCGGCTGAACATGAGCCGGCAGTGTGCCCAGGTGGCCAAGAAGGCCAACGGCATCCTGGCTTGCATCAGGAATACTGTCACCAGCAGGAGTAGGGAAGTGATCGTGCCCCTGTACTCGGCACTGGTGAGGCCGCACCTCGAATACTGTGT
>WAAD01036779.1:323-15907 GCA_013389945.1 Fregata magnificens | reverse complement strand
CATGGTGGTGTTAGTTGATGGTTGGACTTGATGATCTTAGTGGTCTTTTCCAACCTTAATGATTCTATGATTCTATATAAAATTCTAGTTCTGTAGCTATGCTATGATATCGCACCTTTTCTCTCACAATAGTCAATGACACTTCAAATGTCCCAATGCCAGCCATGACAAATGAGTGGAGGGAAATGGTCTAAGTTAAAAGCTTGGATAACTTTGAAGTGGGGAAGAAAAGATTGCTAAAGCTGAAAAATTCTAATTTTAGACACCTATTTATCTCAGGAGGCTCTGAAAATCTATGGATGAAGTGGATGTTGGCTTATAAAGATGGCCTGCAGTTTGGTAAGCTCTAATATAAGATTGTGGAATCATAAAGGAAGAATTAGGTGCACTTCATGTGAAGCAGTAAGACATTGAAAGAGAGAGTCATGATCTAAACATAGTTATTGACATTCAAGGGTAATCACACTGGCTTCCCCTCACAGTGGAGACCTAGCCACTGTCATCAGAAGAGTCTCCAGTGTCATGCTGAGTAGAAATCGAAAATATATACCTAAATTTATGTGCTCAGAGAGACTATATAACTAGATTTATGCACTCAAAGAGACTATTTCTTACTGGTTTATGATAGCATGCCTTCTATTGACACTTGTGATGTGATGCAGGTACCACTGAGAAGTTGCAGTGATGCTCAGAATATGTTGTGCACAGACATGGTGAAACATAAACATGACCTGGCATAAGGACTCTATAATCTCCTTCTATTTGAAACAAATGATCCCAGCTCACCTGGGGAAAATGCTTAATATCTGGAATATTTCCTTTGTAAAGAGACCTAGGAAGCTGCGTTACAAGAAATAGTGAATTTATTTCACTTATAACCATCTGACATTTTGTTTCTGGGGAAAAATGCTTAATATTTTTTTGAACGTATATGCTACTTAGTATATTTCTACAGATTTCAGATACATGAAATAGATCATTATGAGCAAAATTAGGCAAAAAAGTGTTAAAAATATTGTTTATATTCAAATAATGCATGCACATGTAAAAGCAACCGTATTTTAGTTTCCTCCATAAGAAATATTTAAAATATTTCCTTGAAACTCTTCTCCCTACTGTCTTTATTTCTTCAGTATCTTTCCGAATCCTTAATCTTCAGAATGCTTTTTTTCCACAAAGCAAGAAACAGAGTAATATTTAAAGGCCAGAGTAATACTTAAGGGCTTGTATAAAGTCACATAAGAAGACCCAGGAATAGCAAGGTTTACAGCTTCAGTTTCCTGAATCCCAAAATAAGACTCATCTCACCTAACTTTGGACATGGGATTCAGCTTGCAGGTTCTGACCCCTGAAAGTAGGTGATGAAGCATATGAGCGTCTGACCTCCCAAAGCGATCACTTTAATCACTTCACCTCCAAGAGCACAGTTTATATGTCTAAACATAAGCATCTAGAGCTATTTGAAAAGCCCTTGGGAACTATAAGTCCCATGAGGCTGGCAGACTTGAACATGACCTACAGTAGATCACCAGCATTGAGGGTCAGGAAGAGTAATTCAAATGATGCTAAACACCTTTGTTCAGGCTTAATTAAGCCCTCCGCCAACACATTCAATAGTACCTAAGTAGGAATTTATCATAAACTAAAGTGGACATCTCCATTTCAATTACACGTAGACAACTACATCTCAGTTCAATTGCCCATAAATAGGTAATATAGTCCATAAGCCACTTCGGACGTTACAGGGTATCCTGACGGGCACCCAGGTGCCATTGCAGAAGTACACAACTTTCACATTGTTCTTTTGTCATATTTGCCTATCCACAGTAGCATGATGGATGAACTGCAGACATACCTATTTAATAATATGAATCCCACTGTCGTCATACTAGACTAACTGTGGTTCCATCCTTCTTCTGTAGTGTAAATATTAAAAAAAAAATCACTTTTTCATTATATACAAAATAAAATTACGATCATCTTGATGTCTTCGAACCACAGAGAGGAGTTTAAACTAAAAAAAAAAGCCCAAAGAAGAAAAATTGGAAGATATTTCATATTATATGTGCTTATTTCAAAGTAATAAAAGTGGTTTGAAAAGTCATTCTGTACAGGTAAATAGTTTTAATTAACAAAGAGGGGAAAAAGCACTAATTAAAGGTTTTTTTCAGCAATTTTTAAACCATACAACTTTTTGGAAATTCTATGTCTCATTTCTGAACAATACAGTTCTGACTTTACATAAATGTACCTAATCTGAGAAAAGCAAAAAATCAACTCGCTTTTATTTTTTAGTTTAAATTTAGTTTAGTTTTTTTTAAATTTTTAAATATTTTTCTTCTTTTTTTGTTGAGGAAAAAGGTTATTCAGTTTTTATCTGTAAATGGTATTGCTGACAATTTACCTTTTGGAATGTAACCACTGAAAAAGTTATTAAGAGTTGGAGAGAAGGGAGCAGTCTAACTAACCTTTTTGTTGCTGTTATTTAGTTCTTAATTTAAGGTTTGGCTAGGAAATATTCACAAAGCTGTACTCATACCTCACCTCATACATACTTGTGTCTCCATTCAAAATTAAACAGGACTCTTCTAATGGCCATAAAATGTTCAGTTCCCATCCACGCTGAGGTTTAGCTGACTCTTCTGTAAACCATAGGAAATGACCTAACACTCTTTATCATTGAGAACTTTTTGGCAGGGTGTCTGGGTGGAGGTTATCAACGAGGTATAAGGGGACACGAAGCCAGGATGATATTCCAGAACCTGTGGTAGTTTTCAATGCAACAATCAACCAGGAACCAGATTTCTAAAGAGCCTGGTGTAAATGGTTTCCCTATTTAAAGCTTCTAGCAAAGGCAAAAGCAGTTCTCTTAAACTCAGAAATTCAGCTCAGGTGTTCGAATAAGAAGTGTGGTTATCCAAGGTCCTCTATAAATTTATTTTCTATGGACCCCTAAAGGCAACTAAAATTGGGTGGGATGAGTCTGGGTCACTGCCAGTAGAAACTACATCAAAGCAGCACTTCCAAAAAAGCTGTGATGAGCATATTCAGCTCTGGTGGAACAACAGTTAAATGCTGTGGGGATGCAACTGGTGAAAAATGAAGAAAATTATGGAAATTTCCATGGTGCTTGCAAGGTGCATCCAGGATTGTGCTTGCCTCAGTGCTTGGTGGTGTATGAACACACAATGAGAAGCAATCTGAGCTCTGCAAAGGTACAGTGTAAATACAGTGGAAAAGCAAAAAGCAGGAATCAAGAGAGTTTCCCCATGTCATACAATGAAGCAGCAAGAGAATGAAGAAATGGGACTCACACGAGTGAAATCCCAGCTTAATGCTGTATCCATTAGCCTAGGTTGATTCTGGTTTGGGGTTTAGAAATTAAAATTGTCTTGACTATTTATCCTTCTCCCGAGTCATCGATTCACCAACCGTTTCTTTCTTCTTTGAACCGTTCTCTTTCTCCTTTGCCATCCAACCACCTTCCCCTTCAAGTCCCCTGAGAAAGGTGCCTGAAGATTAATGGAAAACCAAGACTTCATAAGCTGTTCTCCTGCAAATGGATTTAATCCAGACTCTCAATGGCACCCCAAAGTGTATTTTGGGGTGTAATTATAAGTGATACACTCCACAGAGAGCTCATTTATTTTGAAATAAGTATGGAAGACACGTTAAGCAAGATGTTTTCTTTTTTTTTTCTTTCACCTGACACCACAGCATCAGGACACAAAGCTGCAGTTCGACTGAAAATAATGAAGTGAGATGTTCCATAAAGTTATTTCCAGCTGATGGACTACATGCTACATAAATATACAGGAGACTCCCAGAGGAAACCGGCAGGTCACTCAGGCTTGCATCAGTTTCAGTCCAGCAGTGTATGGGAGATCCATACCTCTCTTGTAAGGGAAAGAGTTTCCATGCAAGATATGCAGATGTTAAAATTTTATATATATATTTATTTTGTATTTTTCGCTTGCTACCAGGATAACACCTACTGCTAAGTTCAATCAAGCCTCAGCTGACGTAATTATTTCAGTCCATGAGGATTCAGTTGTGGGGTCATGTAAGAGCATGGGAGAGCAAGTGTTAAGCAAGAAACTCTTGTGAACTTGCCTAAGCTGATTTTTCATGGAGAAGGTTAAAAGCAGAAGTGCCAGCAGAGCTTTTGTGGAAAATGGACAGATTCAGGACATTTTGCATCAGACTGAGAAAGGTCAGCATTTCTGGCAGACGGTGAGGCTGGTGCTCTGATTCAACTCAAACAGAACCGTTTCTTCCTCAGGCTCCCCACTGACAAATTCAGAGGAGTTTGGATTTGGATGAGAAAAGTGTCTCAGGAAAAACAAGACCTGGCCATCCACTTTTGAACTAAACCTGAACCAAAACTGGACTTGGATTTGAGTCTGGAGAAAGCTTAATTTCTTTTTCATCTTTTCTCTTTTTCCCCTTCCCTTCCCTTTCCTTCCCTTCCCTTTTCCTGGAAAAATGAAGCAATACCTCTCTCAGTTACAGATTTTCAAGGTCTAGCAAAAATCCTACAGGCTCAGTCATAAGAATGACAAGAGATCAGGGGTTTGGGTACATGCTCAAACTAATCTCTCATATTTCTAAAACTTATTCAGTTGTATTTGAACTAACAGTGGTGTCTTACTTCTGGTTTGAAAACAACCTACCACGTTGTTGGCTACAAGCACAATACCTGTGCCTCAAAGCCAGCACGACTTCTTGGTCTATGAGTAACAGGGGTTGCAATAAGCAAGCAGAGTTAGTGAAAAGTGAATTTTTTAATTATACCAAGAGTCACTGGTACACCCCAACTGTCAGTTTATGCATGAACAACTTGTGCTGTGTCTTGCCTGGCTGATCCCGTCTCCAGGATCACCGGCAGCAGCTAAGTTTCTACTGAATGGTGATGGCCCTTCTCCAGTCCCACTTCACTTACTGCTCCCTCCATTTGTTTTTCCACTGAGAACAAATTAAAGTAAAAGTGTCTGTGAAAGAACGTTATGGTTTAGAGGCCTGAGAATACCTTAAGGGTGACCTCAGTCCATATTTTCTATGCTGCACACTGTGACTTGTCCCTTTGCAGAAGAAAAAATTCTAAGCCGAAATCCTGACCGTTCTGATGTCAGTGGCATTGCCACTGTTAGCATCTGCAGAAGTAGATTTTTCCCTATTAATTGCATAAGAATCAGATTCAAGAAATATTTCCTTTCAATAACATATCCATTTAGAAGCCCAAGATCGTGTCTTACTCTGAAAGAAGTAGCAGCAGGAGCAATAAAGCTTCTCTTGATTGAGGATAGTGGAAGATGTTTCATCACGGACAGCCTTCTCCCTTTTTTTGCTCCACATCAAGAGATACCTTGAATTTCCTTTGATCTTTCAAGAGAGGAGCAGTTAAGATATATGCTACTCACTCCCAGCAATGAGTGCTAGAAACCAGGAACATTTATTTCACATAAAGCCACAAATGTACCCGCAGATTCAGTATCTGTGCCACAGTCCAGCTTTGACCTCGTGGTGAAAGATGGCCTGTTCACAGTACAAGAGGGTACAGCGTCATCGACTGATGTTCAAAGAGCAAGCGAAGCCCTGTGGGAGGAAGAATTGGAGAGGAAAACAAATAAACCCAAGAAAAGGACAAGACGTGATCTCATGACATGCATTTTCTCTTGAACCACCTGGGACATCTCTCCAGAAACAGATTGTGTTCCAGTCAAATAGCACCACAGCTGCTTCTTTTGGCTGAAAAAGCCAGGGCCTGCCCTTGACAAGTAACATTCATGAATATCATCCAAAACAAAGCATTTAAAAATAGGAAAACTGACCTCTTTGTCTTGTGTGACAGCTCTGTGATGGGAGAACCACATGAAAAAAGGACTGAGGACTGATTCCTAGACTAAGGGCTTATCAGCATGCTGCGTTGAACATGGTGTACAGCTCTGCAAGCCAATGCTGAATGAGCTAAGTTTGGACCTAGAGGGAAAGATGTTGCCTTAACATGGTATTTTGCCCAAGTTAGTTAGCCTCTTGGGGAAAAGAAAAAATCTAATTATTCTTCATAAGACAGATGTACAACTACTGTGATCTGAACTAGTGTCTTAGCATGGTGCCCTGCTCTCCTGCATAGGATATTGAGTTTTCTCATTATCTGGGGCATGTACCACTGCTTCATTATTGTATTGTACAGTGCAGGCTGCATCTCATCCTGCCTCTGGCCAGGGAAAGCGCAGCCATCCCCACAGCCTCGGAAGGGGCATGTGAAAAGGGACACTTTATATGCCTTTGCCGTGATCCACTAGCTCTTATGCAGGAGAAAACATCCCCCAGAAAGGTGCAGTGCTGCTGGAAGTCCCTTAGGACATGAGGCCCAGACTTTGGGAAGCAGGAACATCCTGCAGCCTTGCCTGAAATCCCAAGTGGAAGCTAGGAGATATTTCTTGTAACTGAGCAGGAATAAACCCCTCTGTTGCTGCAGAATCGCACAGACACTGAACACAGTGCCGCAGTCGAAGCCGCAAGAAGTCAGATAGGTGAACTCTGTTAAATCAGTGTGGGACAGATTGGTGAACTCCCTATACTAAATGGGTCATAAGGGACTGAATCACACTGAAGATGATGATGCTGAGCAGCTCATTCAACTCTTTCACAATCTAGGTTTGCAGTTTTAATCTGATGAGAACCTAGGTCTGGTTTTGGGGGATGGACGAGTCTATGTGAGTCTTTCTCAGCTGAAGCTGCACTTTCAGAGGAGAGACATAACATCTGAAGCATATTTGAATATACCAAGTCAGATCACCGTGTCTCATAGTTTGGCAAAGCTCCACTGAAGTTAACACAGCTCCCCTGCACTTACCCCGTCCGAAGATCTGGCCCAGGCCACTTAGCTCTTCCTACTTTCAGAGTAGCTATGTGTTACGCCTCATGAAAAAGGTGAACAGTGGCTTCTGGCCAGAACATACCAACCTTTTGGAGTTCATCGTATGAAAATAAACTAGTGATACCCGGATGAGTGTGTTATATGTAGAAATATATCTCTCTCTCTTTCTTTATATATATAGATGCACATATTTGCACTGTTCTCTGTCTTGGCTGGGGCCTGTTTTGGAAAGGAGACAGCAGTGAAGTTATTAAGAATCTCCACTCATGTTAAAATACCTCTTTAGTACAACAAAACATACTATTGTTGAACTGGGAAAAGATATTCCATAAATCTCCCAAAGTCAAACACCATGACGGGAATATGGAAAAATAGATCTATATATTAACTGCTCTTTTAACAGCATTATTTGACCCTTAGAAAAAACAAACAGAGGAAAGAAAAACGTTTCAAGCCCAGAAAAAAATTCTCTGACTCTTATCAAAAGCACATTTGAAGAGAGGCCTCGGAGGCATCTATTGTTTAATGGGCTATGCTTGATTTATTGATGATTATGTAGCAAAAAAAAATTAATGTAATCATTCCAAGGCCATGAGAGGTGCAGGGCTTCAATTTACTAGCCCTTGGAATCAGGGAATATCTTTTTTTTTTCCCCTCCTTCATTCAAAGAGCCCTGTTTGACCAACAGTGTGAAACAGTTTGATGGGCAAGTCCCTCAGTGCTGAGCTATACCTCACTCCTTTTCCATACGTAACTGGCCACACGAGAGCAGGCCTGCAGTTTGAGTTTACACAGCTGTATGCTGGAGCGCAGATTTCACTGCATTTATTTTAGGCTTCTTTTAGCAACGGCAGGCATGCACGCTGCCGGCTCTCTCGCTGCTTGCACACGGGAGTGCGCATGCAGACACATACATGTCTGCAGCCCCATTTCATCCACAGGCTTCACAGAGTGACCTCTTTTTAGGTACAGGACAGGGAAAAAGTATCTGAGACACCAGTGGAGGTGAAGGGGCAAAAAAAATTCAGAGTAGGTCAATAGCGGTGAGGTGATGGTCGTTATGTTTATCATTGGCGTGAACTGGGCCAGTCTGGAGGTCTAGCTGTCTTCCTCATCAAAGCACTGATTTGGCCCAGATGTTTTGGCTCAGCATCCCTTTGCTCAAATTTCAGGGTCCCAATCCATCCTTTCCTCCTTTAAACCCACCTAAAATGCAAAAAAGTTCCTTTTCCCCCAGTAACCAGAGCTGTAAGCTAATTTTGGGGGGTCCACCAACACAGCTGATGTGGTAGAAGCACGTATAAGAGACAGTCCCCACCCCACAGATTTTATCACCTAAACAGACACGACTGAGACAGGTCAGGGAGAAAAGCGAAGGGCAGTGACTGTGAAGATGGGATCCACCCGAGAGTGCTGAGGGAGCTGGCGGAGGAGCTTGCCAAGCCACTCTCCATCATTTATCAGCAGTCCTGGTCAACAAGGGAGGTCCCGGATGACTGGAAGCTAGCCAATGTGACGCCCATCTACAAGAAGGGCCGGAAGGAGGAGCTGGGGAACTACAGGCCAGTCAGCCTGACCTCGGTGCCCGGGAAGATCATGGAGCGGCTCATCTTGAGTGCGCTCACCGGGCAGGTGCGGGACAACCTGGGGATCAGGCCCAGCCAGCATGGCTTCATGAAAGGCAGGTCCTGCCTGACCAACCTGATCTCCTTCTATGACCGGGTGACCCGCCTAGTAGATGAGGGCAAGGCTGTGGATGTTGTCTACCTGGACTTTAGTAAGGCCTTTGACACGGTCTCCCACGGCATTCTCCTGGAGAAGTTGGCAGCTCACGGCTTGGATGGGCATACACTTTGCTGGGTAAGAAACTGGCTGGATGGCCGAGCCCAGAGAGTGGTGGTGAATGGAGTGAAATCCAGTTGGCGGCCGGTCACGAGCGGTGTTCCCCAGGGCTCGGTTCTGGGGCCGGTTTTGTTCAATGTTTTCATCAATGATCTGGATGAGGGGATTGAGTGCACCCTCAGCAAGTTTGCAGATGACACCAAGCTGGGTGGGAGTGTCGATCTGCTCGAGGGAAGGAAGGCCCTGCAGAGGGATCTGGATAGGCTGGATCGATGGGCCGAGGCCAACTGTATGAGGTTCAACAAGGCCAAGTGCCGGGTCCTGCACTTTGGTCACAACAACCCCATGCAACGCTACAGGCTTGGGGAAGAGTGGCTGGAGAGCTGCCCGGCAGAAAAGGACCTGGGGGTGCTGGTCGACAGCCGGCTGAACATGAGCCGGCAGTGTGCCCAGGTGGCCAAGAAGGCCAACGGCATCCTGGCTTGTATCAGGAATAGTGTGACCAGCAGGAGTAGGGAAGTGATCGTGCCCCTGTACTCGGCACTGGTGAGGCCGCACCTCGAGTACTGTGTTCAGTTTTGGGCCCCTCAGTACAAGAAGGACACTGAGGTGCTGGAGCGTGTCCAGAGAAGGGCAACGAGGCTGGTGAAGGGACTAGAAAACAAGTCTTATGAGGAGCGGCTGAGAGAACTGGGGTTGTTTAGTCTGGAGAAGAGGAGGCTGAGGGGAGACCTTCTCGCTCTCTACAACTACCTGAAGGGAGGTTGTAGGGAAGCGGGTGCTGGACTCTTCTCCCAAGAAACTAGCGATAGGACGGGAGGAAATGGCTTCAAGTTGCGTCAGGGGAGGTTTAGATTGGACATCAGGAAAAATTTCTTTACCGAAAGAGTGGTTAGGCATTGGAACAGGCTCCCCAGAGAGGTGGTGGAGTCGTCAACCCTGGAGGCGTTCAAAAAAGGTGTAGACGTGACACTCCAGGGCCTAGTTTAGGAGTCATGGTGGTGTTAGTTGATGGTTGGACTTGATGATCTTAGCGGTCTTTTCCAACCTTAATGATTCTATGATTCTATGTTCTATGATTCTAAGTGACTTGCTCCAAGTCACAGAACCGGTCAGAGCAAGGGGAGAAGCCCCAAAGTCCTGAGCCTCTGCTGCTGGTCCTTGCTATGTCCCAGCAGGGATTAACCCACTGCCACTCACTTGGCTTACAGTCAAGGTATGAAAATAATGATGTTTCTAGTATGTTTGCAGCACCAAATGAATTAGATGTAAATTGAAATTACGATTGTTGGCTCAGCCTGAAAGGTTTTGTTTTGGAAATTATTAGCAAAAAATAAAGCAAAATAAAATAAAATAAAATAAAGCCCAAAATAATAAAAAATAAAATAAAATAAAATAAAATAAAATAAAATAAAATAAAATAAAATAAAATAAAATAAAAGTCAGTACAAGTAGGGAGAAGCTATGTTGTTGTCCAGCACTAGATGAGCTTTTACAAGCTATAAATGAGCAGGACTAGCCTTCAGTGCTGTGGGAGTTAATGGCCATCTGCATCATGGGAGATGTAGTCTGCCTTGGGAGTCTGGCCCGCAAATGAAAATGAGACCAGGAAGTACATGCCCAATAAGTCCCATGGGGGACTCTGGCAGCAGTGCGGCATAAAACTTCTCAGCTGGAAGCATTTCATTTTTTGTGTATTGAAGTTTTCAACAAAATGTCAAAATATTCCACAGAAAACAGACACTTTTTTGTGGAAAATATACTATAGGTGAAAGCTCAGTTTGCTGTTGAAAAACAGCTTTGGCAGAAATGTTTTTTCTGGCTACTATTCAGGATAGTGTGGCCGCTCCTCCCAAACTCTTCCTTCAAAATCCTCCTTAGAAGACTGGTTTTCTGGGATAACTACAAAAAGTGAAGGAAAAAGATACTTATAGAACTGCTTCTGTGCATCAATCACTGTCTTGTCATCTTAACAACCTGGTTTCACATACTCCTTGTCCTGACACATGTCTTTTTCTTTCCAGATATCTTGTTCCAGCATAGATTACAATTCCACTGAGTTAGGTACCATCTCTCTGTCCTATGCTTGTATTGTCTCCAGTGAGATGATGCTTTATGTAACACCTGGGATACCAATGCACTATGATGATACAAATTCATTCTGATGTCCAAACTGTGGGTTGAATTATTGTGGCCTAATTCATATTTTTAAAGGTAAGACATCTGAGATCCTCATCCTAGAGTGTATCATGTGAATCCCAATCGGGGTCTTGGGAGAAATTTCAAATGTGTCCTTCAGATCTCCCCCATGGAGTTACTTATTTTTGTTGACTGTCAAAGGAGCTTGGTGTGACACCATGAGATATTGCCAACAGGTGAGCTGAATCTCACTTCGTGCTTCTACTGGATCCTTTTGGATGGCTTTGACCTGAAAAACAACTCAAGCAAAATCCAGCAGCAAAATTTTATCCTTGGCAAGGAAGCTGTAAGTGAAAATGTACTCTGAGTGTTTAAAGGAGATAGGATAAGAAAATTTGTTGCAGACTAATAGAGATGGCTTACTTCATCTCTGCTGATATTTGTGATTAGGAGAGATGAGCCTGGACTTTTAATGTCTGGCTTCATCAGCACAAAATGTAAAACATTTCATACGATACCTATTTTCCATATCAGGCAAACAGAGGATTAAATTAATAGAATAGAATAGAATAGAATAGAACAGAACAGAACTAAATTAAACTAAACTAAATAAAGCAAAAAAAAAAGAAAATAGATAAAATAAATGTCCGTTTAATACTTGAAGATCCATAAAAAGCAGGTCTCCATTGAATTTTCTGGTTAGTGACACTGCAATGATACATCCCTATCTTATGGTGACTCAAACAGACCAGCAAACAACAGGGCTCCATGGGCCTTAGCGGGGAGGACAGCTGAAGATGAACATGGTGCAGACAGTCTCAGGCTGCAATCATGATGTAGAAATTAACAGGCATGGAAGAAAGCACGGAATGGCTTCCCAGCTGAAAGTCATTGATCACATGAGTCTTCTTCTGGATAGGTGGAGGAGAACCTAACAAAAACATAGAGGTCTTCACATGCATCAAAAATCACGAGAGTATGTGAGAAAAAAAGGAAAATTTAGGGCCTTTCAGAATAAAGAGTATATAGAAGTGGGAAAGGGTGCTATTAGAAGGTTAATGCTATAAGAAATGCTCCCTAGGCTTCTGAAAACTACCTGTTTAACCTATTTTTATGTCCTCCATTGCCATTGTGTCAGGAGAAGCCAAAAGGGATGTTTCACCTGAGAGATACATTTAGAAATGCAAAGCTGTGTTACCACAAAATGTCTTGATGGGCTGGCTGTAAAACCTAACCCTAGGATTTTTGAATAGGAGAAGGATGTATCTGTGTTTTTTCAACTAAGAAGGGAAACGAATTCATGTACTTTTAGACATCTAAAAGCTGACTGGTCATGCAGATCATTTCTAAAGGCCAGTCAATGGAGAAGGACAGGCACCACAAGAAGTGATAAATCCTACTCCTTGGCTATGCAAGGTTTTCTGATAACCATTTTGAGGCAATAAAATTAGGCATTCTGGAAAACGGCTTTCATAGCATTCATAATATTTACAAATTAAACTCAACTGCTATGCACACATATTTCTTCAGGTAGGGCATATGCCTGGAACTTGAGACATTTACAAAATGAGAATAACGAGTGTTCATTTACCAGTCTTGCCTTTTTACTGGCCTCCGGTGGCATCCTATCTCATGTGTACATGGAAGGTCTTTTACAATGTGGTGTTACTCTTTGCTGGGCCCCTAAACAACCCGGTCAGCAAATGACAATAATAGAGCCTGGACCTCTGCCAAGCACAATAATGGTATTTCCTGGAGTATTCACAGTTTCCAGTTCTTCAGACAGGGTGTAGCATGGTAAACCTAAACATCACGGTATGTAAATACCCAGCTACAAATATTCACAAGTGACTCACGGTCCTGGGAGCTTCCTATTTTGCTAAGGTGACCCAAAATACTGTTGCCTAACGAGACTTTATTGTCAGCAAATCTGAGATACTCATTTTCTGAGAATCAGGCCCTTTTATCATTTCTTTGTTTATATAGACCAACAATAAAGAAATCAAAGAGGGCTGTTATTGAACAGTGTGACAATAGTTCTATAGATAGGATAGTTTAGTTCTGGAGCTCTGGCTGGTTTGGACCAGATACTTTTGAAAATATCTGCCCTTGGAAATAAAGAAATCTGTGCCTAGCTGGTGCTTGTCTTATGATGCAACAAGCCAGCAAGGGTTGCTTCAGTGTCCAAGGAAAAGATAAGCCTATTAGGCTTTCTTTCAGTGGAGGCGCTGATAGGAAATCTCTAATAATCAGCCTATTGCTGATAAACTTAAATAGCTGCTGTCCTCGAGACCTCTAGTTTTGCCATTTTGAAGTGGAAATGACTGGGAGGTTCAGAAGGTATTAGGGGAAAGGCTGACAGATTTTCAGCATCAATTCACCTCTTGTTCATACAAGAAAGCAGACTATGCTGTATTTGCTTGCTGTTGGGTTTGCTAATTGAGAGCCACACGAGCAGTGTCATCTCAGATACTTGCATCAGAGCCTTATTCTGAGTAAATAAATACACAGACACTGTACAACACAGGGAAAATATTAGTAGAAGGCCTTAAAAGATTACCTTTGGTGCTTTGGCTCACAGTAGTTACACTGCCACCACCCAGAAACTGCAAACTGTTTCCTATTTTCTTTATGACAGTTTGGTGAAGAACTATGGGCATGGCTCTCTTCGCAATATTTATTCCGTCACATGGATAATAAGACCTGATATCACTCTCTGCTCTCCTGTAAATACATGTGCAACACATGTCTCGGTCCTGCAGGAGCGATTCCCTTCCTCCTGCTTATCACCCCACTCACAGCATATCAAGATGATTTGCAAGTGGTGTCAGATGGCTGAGAAATCTCTCAGAAACATGTTCTCTGCCATAGTGACCGAGAGCCATGATTTTTTTTTTATGGTAGGTTGTATTTGTCATATAGTACCATCTGGTGTATAATCATATCAGGGTATTGTAGAAAGGGTGCTGAAAAAAAATAGCCAAGAAAGGAAATGAAGATAATTTCTCACATCATTGCTTTTCAGGAGAATAAGGAAACCTGTTTTAGACAAGAAAGGGTGGAAGAACTATTGGAGATGGGAAGCTGACTGGAACAGAAGTGGAAAAGGCTGGTGATCAAAACCCAGAGTGCCACTTATTTTATCTGGGAGAATTGTATTTGTGAGCTGAAATGGCAGAGTAAAAACAGTTTCCAAAGGGAAAGGATTTAACATAACAAACTGACTTCAGACGGATAGGACTGAGGTACCCAACTAAATCCCCAGGGGTGATAAGGTTCATCTTCTCTCCAGGACTGCCTAACTATGTGTCCACATATGTCAGCCACCTCCCTGCTTTTACTGGAACCACTTGTCCTGGGCAATGGACAGATATTCCCTCCTAATATACTTGCCTACTAATGGGCTGCAGGCAAATCATGTTTTTATTTCCCAGTGATCACAAATCAGCAGAACTCTGGCCTTTGACTATGTAATTATTTTAATTGCCAAAACCATTTAGCATCCCCTTTTTCACCTTATTCTTCTGTCTTAAGCTGCTGCTGTTTTTTTCTGTCCAGTACTCAGAGCCTTCCTTTCACAGCAGAAGGCACATTTCTGTCTGCATTTCCTTGAGAAACACCATCCTACTGGCATCTCCAACTTAATTTTCAGTGGAAAGCTCTGTTATATTGGTATGTCAAGGACAGGGATATTAAAATAATAGCAATAATAAAGAAGACTGTAAAATCCAGAGCCAAAATCCTGATGTGGTTCAGTGTGGGTTTGCTTTAAATCAAATTTCGGAGGCTGCTGAAGCTCAAATTGTGCTATTAACAAGATGTGTTGTCCCACCCTACCTCATTTTCCCATTTCAAATAGAAGATTCAAGATTCAACCCATCTAATAAATAGCACCTTATGTAAAGTCTTGGAAAAGCCTGTATCGGCTGTGTGCATGTGAGAGAAAGTATAAATGCCCTCCAGATTTGCTAACATGTAATTTCAGAAAAGGTTCAATCTTTACAGTTATTTAGGTGGTGACCACCTTTGCTTTTCTTTCAGACACCAGCCTTGTTAGACAAAACTGGATTTCCCTGAAGATTTTTTCCATATGTTGCAAGGGGAATAGTTCTTTTCTTTCTCATACCTATTTCAAAAAAGATAATTGCTTTGTTTATTTTCAGTGCCTTTTGCAAAACTGTGAAAAGCGAAAGGGAGCAACAGTTGTCTTTTAATAAAGAATCAACTAAGAACTCCTAAAGTCTTATTTTACTTCCTGTCCTCTAATTTTTCAGCTATTTCCATGCAAGAAAAAAACCTCAGTACCTGGTCTCTCCCTACTACCTTGGGGACCTTTTGTTTAATTTCAAATTTGACAATGAGGTAGAGATTTCAAGGACATTAAGTTTCTACAAATGTTGTAAAAATGTGTCCAGCCAGAGAAAACAAGGCTGCAGCCATAGGATTTGCCACCAGGAAATCCACACAGAATAAAGGCTATTACAAAAATCTCTCCCAGTTTGCAGTTTATTTGACATTGAAGAATCCAGGAATGGGACCTGTCACCTCAAGAACATCGACATCAGCACTTTGTTGCTCATTTTCCTAATGTTCCCCAGGGAGGATCAGCAGTGATCACAGATGAGATAAAGGAATCACAGAATCATAGAATCATTTAGGTTGGAAAAGGCCCTTAAGATCATTGAGTCCAACTGTAAACCTAACATTGCCAAGTCCACCA
>WAAD01036772.1:5273-22524 GCA_013389945.1 Fregata magnificens | reverse complement strand
CCTCGGGCGCAGCGGCCTCCCAGGCAGCAGCACCCCGCGTGGGGAGGCTTGGCCGGAGTGGGGGGCAATGCCACTTTTGGTACCCCTCTTGCTGTGTGTTAACTGCTTAGCATCTGTGTGATGCACCGGGAAAGGCCAAGCCTCGCCTAAGTGGGTCGTAGTGTGTCATGATTGGCATTCGCTTAGGCTGGGAGAAGAAAAGCAATGAAAGGCAATGCTATGGCAGAGTTTTTCCTCACATACATCCCTGCAAATGGGTTCAAAAAGTAGTTTCAGGGAGTTACTGAAGACCTGGAGGTGCAAAAGCACTTTCCCCTCGCAGGCCTAGTCTCCTAGATCTGCTGAAGCTGCAGGGGTGTGGAGCAGAGGAAGGGAAAAGTGTAACCTGAGAGACCAGGCCGCTTGTAAATTGTTGGAGCGTTTTGCAATAGGACGATTCCCAGGAAATGAGAACTCTGCTTTCTAGCCTGAGTCATGATTGCGTGATTATTGTGACAATAACAGCCTGCTTGTTAAAATATGAAAAAGATTAAAAATTGATTAACCATTATATTCAAAGACTTTTCAGCACATTCAAAGAAATGTGCTAATTATCCATTTATTATTCTAAGTAATTTTTGTTTATAATATATTCCTATTGTCCCTTTTGCCACTGATAACTGCTGCTCATGGCGCCTTGTGGCCGACAGAAAAGCTGCAAACTGAAATTCTTAAACAACAAGGTCTTTCAACTGTTTCGGGATGAGGTGTGAGAGCCTGTATTTCAAACTACCTTTTTACTCTTGGAGCTAGCTAGGCAATAACCATACTGACAGCTGGACACTTTAAAAGCCAATGGCCTTTTATTTTTAGGGGACTCTCTCTTAAACTGTCTTCTGGACGACACATCCTCAAGCACTCCAACTGAAAACTGAAAAAAGGCCTGTTTTGTCATTTATGGATGACTCAATGTGAATTTGGCAAAGGCACAGAACTGAAGTCTGTTGAACATACTCTACAGTTCCTTTGAAACACAAATATGAATCTACAGATATTTGCAAGGACATGTTTATTTTTTGCCAGACAGTTGTTTTTCAGTAGAGAAAGAGATGGGAGGCAGAAGTATCTGCAGGTGACTGATCTGTAGTGTTTCACAAAGCAGGTGTTACTTTCCGATCTTTGTAAGAGCTCCCCTCTCCCTAAGACAAGAGGGTCCCCCTCATGTGAAACTGTGTTCAGCTAAAACCTTTCCCCCCCTGCCCCTGTTCACTTAGAGGGTAATTTTATTTTCAGATTAGTGAAATAATTCAAGCCAACTTGCTAACTAAAAAATGAACACATTTCTTTCACACTTTTTAACTGCTAACCTTGCCCTTATTATTTATTGATATCTCATATCTCTTAGATCAAGATTTCCTGGAATAAATATTCCCAAATCTTTTAGGTAAATAATTTTAAAGCTAGATCTTAACGAGCCTCTATTATAGTCCATCCCAAATTGCCAGCCTTTTTACGTGTCACCAGCACTCTAATTAAATCTAGCATCCACTGTATCTAGAGAAGTGGATTAATGTTTTGGGGTTTTTTTATTTAAATGTTTTGGTGCTTTCCATATCTGCAGAGAGAAGCTGTACTGTTTGCAGCACATACTTAAAGCTGTTTAATATTGTCACTTTCTTGTGGTCTTCTCCACAATATGTAAAACCACACCTTTATGTGTAAGGTGCTTTCTCTTCTTAATGTTAAAATGGCTTTGTGTGTCCTGTTTGGCATCTTGAATCAGGACTACTTAACTACTTTACAAGGAGAAATTAAAAAAAACCAAAACCCAACCCGACAACAAACTATGTCACAAAAAGAGCTGTAATAGGATTCTGTACGTTTATCCATTAGTTTGGAGTGAGCTTCAGCACTTCTTAAAAATAATTTGTGCCAAAGCCATCTCTTGTTCACCTTTTCAACCCCCCCTTCACCAACAAAGAATAACAAGTTAAGGATCACTCACCTTGACAGAGAAAGCAAACAGCAGCAGTTAGAAGGAGAGCGTGGATGCTCTCCATGGTGTTACGAATTACTGCGTGTCGACAGAGGCTGTTGAAGATGAGCTTAGCTGCCAGGATTGTATGAGCATAGCAAGTACAGAGAGCTCTGCTCCTCTGATGCATGAAACGCCTGGAAGCAGCAGACAGCAGGACCCTGAACACAGTTCTGCGCAGTGAGCTCCCATTAGGTTTGCTGTGCTGCCCCCTTTCTAGCTACCCAGGCTGTCAGAGCATTGGAAACAGCAAATAAATTGCAGGCAAAACAGATGTTATTGTAGGCAAAGAGCAGTCTTCTGGCAAGGACAATAGGCAAGAGTCCTTACACTGATGCATAAATGAACCCGGTAACCTGACAATGCTAAAGGTTTTTCCAGTCAGCTGCTATACAGGATCCTTCTCTATCAGAAGCTCATGCCAAGCTACTAGGAGAAGTTTAATTAATAAAAATCTTATAACTGAATTGTGCTGAAATGGCTATTGACATTAGGGATGGCTGATTTAGCAGTGAACTGAGATAATGGGTCCTGAATTTCCAATCATGCTGTTAATGTTGATGGTTTTTTCCTGCCTGTATCTCATCTTGCAAGTACATGTGCTAGGTGCTTGACTGTATAAAAAGGATGTGCTATTCCCAGGAGTAATTAAAGGCATGTACAACTGTTACCAGGATCTAAGCCCAGAGTGGTATACATCACAGCCGGGATCCGGCAAGAGCCAGGGGTTTGAGTTGGAGACCAAACTCGACAAAAGCTCTTGAGAATAACTGTCTTTGGACTGTTCCTGCTTTCACGGATTAGAAGGGTGAAATTTGGGAAGGGGAACAAGAGTATAGGATCCCAGCTTGATCCCACAAAACCTTATTGTTCAGGGGGAAGGAAATGGGGGAGAATGGGGAGCTGTGTTTGAAGTTCAATCACAAAATCATGATTTGCAAAGTGGCTCATTCCCCAGGTGCCCATCAGCTTCCTTGTTAACTTATATGTCAATTTTTGCGCCCCCTTGAACGACCAGGTAATGCAAGGCTCATGCATGCAGTGGGTGTTGCACACATCGTGGCAGTCTATGCAGAGGGAGGAGGGGGAGAGAGAAAAACATGGGATTCCACCCTTGTTTCTGGAAATGACGAGGGGGAAGCCCTGTGGGACAGGAGGCTGCACCCAATAGGTGCTTCGCTCCCTGCTGTTAGGGAAGGATAAACGACGACCCCATTTGGCACTGTGTTAAGAGGTAGCGCTGGGAGAAGGAGCACCAGACTGAGTTCAGCTGCTCTTGGCACAGAGCTTGTTTATCCCGTTTGCTGTATCGCTCAGAGCATCATTCACTCCATCCCCAGACGCATGGTCTTATGATAATTTCTGTAATTCCATTAACTCTGAGGAAATAGGCTTGACTGTCCATTTGATTTTATTTCTTTTTCCCAGAGAACTCGGCCGCTTGGTCTTTTAGCTTAACCCTTTGTGGATACGGTTTTTTTGCCTTTCCAGGGCATCGAGTCTAGATGTTTCCCCTTTCTGCCGCCTTGGTTTCCATGTATAAGCAGCATTATAACTGAGATTTTTGTTTGTTTCTTTTTAGTCCCAACTAGAAATGAGCTAAGATCATAACCCGTGTTCCCCAAAAGTCAGTGCTTAAGCCTGAATAATTTGGAAACATCTGATCTGCAGAGGCAGCAAAGAGCCGTTGCATCAAGAGATACAGGTATTTTAGCTTAATTTTCCTAGTTACTGAAATTTTCAGTGGTGTTTGTATGCACAGATGTTTTGTTTCTAACATCACATGCTGGAGCTCCTGGTGAAATCAGCTCAGGTTTGTGGTAGGATTATTTTTATGGCTAGGGAGAGTGATGTGATAAGAACACGTCACCACGACTGCATTGCAGAACTACATAGAAGAACAGTTTGTATGGATAGGGGGAAGTGGTGTACCCAAGAAGATCTGCAGTAACAAATTACGTAGCCTTTGCTTTTTAATAAATATGCCGCCACTTTTAGAGGTGTTTTGCTCTGTTAAGATTTGTTAAGATCAAATCTTAATCAACCCAGTTGATGAGGAAAAGAATATTTCCCTACCTTGGTCTGGGGTATTGGTGCTCCCTCTATAAAAAGCCAACACTGCTGGTCTTTCTAGTTTGCTGTGGCTGCAGGGGTGCAGAAACAGTCCCAAATAAACTTACCTGGAGGTAGATGGTACATGTGTTTGATGGTGTTGGCACTTACACGTGTTCTGACAGAAGACAGGATTGGTCAGGGTTAAAGAGTTTTGTAACGGTAGGGAATGGGGATGGAGCCAACAGAGGCTTTTCCTTACTAAGTAGGGAAGCAAAGCCTGGTTGCACACTGCCACTGAAAAACAGTTTTAGTGAAAAATACATTTTGAATGACTACTCTTCTTTTTTTTAATGAAAAGCATTACTGTAAAAACCCTGAAAAGTAGAAATGTTGACATTTATTTGGTTTGATGAACTGGGACCTTATTATATTCATATTAGCCTGCAAGATGACATTTTTAATGTTTCCTTTTATCCAGAAATCTTTTACTTTTGAAATTTTGCCAAAAAATGAAAGCAGAAAACCCTACAATTCTTTGACAAGTTAAACTGGGAACGATTCTATGTATTATGTAGGTGGAGCTGCTGAGGGTTAGGCAAAAATAGCATTTCCCATTTTGAAACCACAGTTTTAGGAGGTCAGATTTTTCAAAATTTTAGGAATTTGGGTGAAATTTTCCATTCTGAAGTTTGCTATGGATTGAATTTTTTCTGGAAACTTTAAAAAAATACAGTGGTGGTTTCCAAGAACATAACTAGGGAAGAGTATATTGCTTCACTTGTGATTAAAAAAGGAATAAGGTGGCCACAGTGTATAGAAAGTACCAGAGCCCGACATTTCCTGGATGAGGAGCTCTAGTTCTGCAGGGATCTCCCTGGGGCCAGGGATGTGCCTTTTGAAAGCTTTTTCTGGGTTTGTCAAGTCTGAAGCCTCCATCTGCCTGTGCTTTGTGTTAGCTGCTAGCTGAGCTGCCAAATCCTTTCTAAAACTTTTGTCTATGTTGGGGATAATTCAGCTGAAGGCTGCAGTTAGGGAGCCAAGCGTTATCAGTCTCTACTGCTCATAAAGATAAGGCCAACTATGAGATGGGAATACTGGAGACCTCAGTTCAGTTGCATTCAGGCAGCGAAGGGTAGGATAAGAAGAAGAAGGGATCAGGGAGAGGAGTAATGATTGGTAGGAGAGTGAGAGCAGGAGAGATCCAAAAGTGCTGTTGGTGCTGGGTGAAAAGAGCAGAGAGAGGGGTCCCTGCTCTGCATGGGTCCAGTTTCAGGCGGGTGGACTGCAGGGTCCATGGCTGACTTGCTGCACCCTTGGTTGCTTGGCTGGCTGAGTCCTTCTCCCTTTTGCCCTGCAGGAGTGCGTAATAGCTCACAAGAGCGTTTAAGTCTGTGCGGAGGTCTGTGCTGCCTCTTTCAGATTCACTGTTCAGGGTTGTTGGATTTAAAGGCGCTTCACCTTTACACTGTCTGCACAGTGCTGGCAGCTGCTCTGGCTTCCCTCTGGCTTCTCTGTAAGCAGAAAAAGCTGCTTAGCAGCTGGGCCAGTGTGTGCATGTGTGCTTGTGATGTTCTGTGCCACGGCAGCTCCCAGCATATAACCTAACATAGAGGAGTATCCCCCTGCATGGGTGAGGGCACCCCTCTGCTCGTGGGGGGCTGCCTGTGCCCCATCTCATCTCACAGTGGTAGTTTCAGTTGCGTGTGGAGAAACAGCTTTGCTCTCTAGGGTTGAGAAGAAGTCATCTGAGGTGGGGAAAGTAGGTTTGACCCATTTAAACTTTACACCGCCTACCAGTCACCGTGGGAAACGTCCAGAATGGTTAATGTTTGGGGAGATGACCAGAGCATTGC
Organism: Fregata magnificens; assembly: GCA_013389945.1. Classification (NCBI taxonomy): domain Eukaryota; kingdom Metazoa; phylum Chordata; class Aves; order Suliformes; family Fregatidae; genus Fregata; species Fregata magnificens. Next base: position 16,602 of record WAAD01036772.1, on the reverse strand, counting down.
CACCCTCTGGGAGAGGGCACACCTGCGTTAATAGGGCTGTCCCACAGTCATCCTTCACCTTCTTGCCCTGTCTTCAGCGATGGACACAGTTACAGTGCATAGGGGAAGGGGAATAGAAGGGAGGATGACAGTCTTACAACCATTCCTTCTTCTAGCATACAACCTAAGGGACATGCTGCTGCTCACATAGCCTCACCCACCCCACTTCTGATACTTTTTCATTGTACCTTTCCTAGGCTGCTGCGCACCAGGCCGTGCTGCAGTGCTCAGGCCCCCGGGAGAGCCCTTCCAGTGCTCGGGGTGTGTGTGTGTGACGGGGAGGTGTGTGGCAGCAGTGCTGGGGAGTTCAGTGCATGGGCAGGGAGGGAGTGAACACAGGAATCAGGAAAGGTCCCAGAGTTGCTCTGAACAATTGGAAAGGTGTTGGTGTAGCTGTTTTGGCATGTCTAAATCTATGTAGTTATCTGTAGCTGCCTGGGAATGGTGATCTAGGTAGAGATGTAGTTCAATTTTGGTGAGGGCAAATAGAGCTGGAGCTGTCTTCATCTGTGGCTTGTTGAAGAACACAGGTTTAGGTGTCAGCTAATCCTCCCCTGGGACAGGTGAGCCTCAAATCCCCTTCACAAGCAGTAGTGGATTTTAACAGTTTGGTCACCAGTTAGTTGTAGCTATCAATGGTGGTAAAATTGTTACATGTTCTGATAACACCCCAAGGAAGAGCTGAGATTGGCTTAGCTTGAAAAATGCCGGGACCCCACTTCTCTTTTTGCAGGTTACGAGCTACTTGGACCAAAGTGTGGTGGGATTGTCCCATGACGGGAGTCTAGGGCCTTGATCTGTCCTTTGCCAAAGACTTTGATACTGTACACATGCATTATGTGCTTTCCTAGCTTATTTGTTGAGGATTATACTTAAATCCACATTAAAATCTCCCCAGCAAAACATGCAGGTCTGTTTGTCCTCAGGTGTCTTCTCCTCATTCTTGCTGCCTTTCACAGTTGTCTTCTCATTCTAGCCGCCTTTGACAGTTGTCTTCTCTAGATGCTTTCCTGTGCTCTTAGCCATAGATTCATGAAAGTGTATATGAACCCCAGTTATGTGAGCTGTTAAAGTTGAACGAACATTTCAGGACTAAATTTATATAAAGGAAAATTTTACATTTTATTTATATTTCATCATTGAACAGAGTATATAAATGTTTGCTTATCATATATTAATTTTGTCTCTGTTGATCAATCAGCTATCAGAAGTGGCAAGGTGAGAAACCTGTTAAGTGGTTACCTCAGAAGTAGTATGTTTCTCAGTTCAGTTTTAAATATCATACTCAAAAAGCTAAACAGTGATTCCACCTGTAAAGCTCTTTATAAATCAGACACAAGTAGTTTTGATGGATTTGAAAGAAATAAATGTCATCATAGCAATACCTTCTTTGTAATAGGGAAATTGCAGTATTCTAAGGAAAGAAAATGTCCTTCCTGAGGCAATGTATGTAAAATACTTTTTTAATAATAATCCTTGTGAGCCGGGATGGCATATTGTACAGTAAACGCCTTTCTCTGTAGTGTTCGGGCTTCAAATAATTGAAAAAAGGGCCAAGATATCACCAGAAGTACTGAACTCATTGGAAAAAAGAATAGTTTTCTGGGTTTGTTTTGTTTTCCCTATCACAACGTCAAGTTCTACGTTCCATTTCCCTACTCTAAATCTGATGTAAGAGCAACTCAGTTGGCATCTCTGTGGATTTAACAGAGAGGAACTCAGAGCAGAATGAGACCCAACATCTATGTAAGTATTGACAATTTTAAATGACAACTAAGGGTTCATGGCAGCAGTGTGGTTTTGAAAAAGTGGCTGCAGAAATAATCCAACAGTCCCCAGGACACAAACAAGGACGAATATCCAGAGAAACAGCCTGTCCACTACCATGGCAACATACTTCCAATCTTCAATGACCTGGAAGAAAAAACCAATTAAAGATATTAGCAATTTGTGATATTCTTTTGCTCTTCTTCTTGCTAATGCTGAGTTTGTGTTTACGAAAATAAAAGGAAACAAATCTCAAGGTTCAGGGAGTAAACTGACTTTAGGCTTAGAAAGGGATTTTTTTCCTACAACCATTCTGGGCAGTGGAGAAAAATACTATAAATATTTCTTAGCTGTCTTGGATGCATCAAGTACTGAGTGTGCCTGCCTGGTGGAAGCCAGTCCGGAAGGACCCACAGTATAATCCAATTAAGGAATGTTTTTCTTTAATTTTAGTTTGCAGATGCTATTAATCTCAGTGGACAAAAATAGATCATGTTTACTGCTGTTAAACAAAGTTAGCTTCAGAGTTCTTTTCTTATCAGCAGTCATCTTAATCAGGGGTTTTAATGCATATTAATACTGTTGCTTTTATTAAAATCCCTTTTTGCCTTGCATATGTTGTCTGCGAAAGTCATGGCCTTAGATTCTGCTCTCAAACTGAAGTGACTATCAGGCTATTATTGTAAAGGGGGAATATATCAGTCTTCATTTGCATCTCAGGAATGATTATCTTTTCCTCTCTCATCGATTCTAGTTACACATGGGACATCCTCACCTCAATGACTTTACCATGCTTGTCAATTATCTCATGTCTTATACTAGAACATTACATATTTTTCCTTCAGTGCACACTTTTAATTTCCACTGCTGCTAATGGGAATTGTGCGCTTCTGAAATCAGACTATAGTAAATGTACATGAACAGTTGTTGTCAGACCGTGATAATGAGGGAAGAAAGCAGAGATTAAAATTACGAATCTAGAAAAGTGGTATGTAATATCAGAGGGCCCTATGTGAAAAGCATTCAATTAATTTTTATTGTATAAAATACCCTTGAAAATTGTTCTTAATACCAAGCGGAGGCTTTGTAGATCCTTTAGTATGCAACACGCTCTTGCAAGAATTTCTGACCTATTAGAAAACTTCTTTTCTGCTCTATGAAGTCTGCTTCTATTCAGTCAGTTTCAGTGTTTACAAGCTCATGTCTAATCTTAATAGCTGATCTTCTTTATTTATATTGACAGTAATTTCAGCTAATAGAAAACATGAACTACTCAGCAGCATGCTCCTCAAGGGAATTCTGCAAGAGCAGAAACCAGACTTTATTTAATCTGGTTGGCTGAGGGAGGGAGAGCACAACAGGAATAGAGAACCCAGAGTGTGATTGGGATCTGGGTCAGAGAAAGGACACTGGTAGGTAAGAGGATGATGTTTCCTAACCATGGGTGCTTGTCTGAACAAAACTCTGAACCATCTGAGTTTTTCCAAGCATTATTGACGGTGTATTTGTATCAACTTCAGTGTGCTAGCTAGTAGCACGTGAGTAAGGCAAGTGAATAGGGCAGCAGCAGCGCTGCTTAAACGCATCCTGGATGAAGTACTTCTCGTAGCCAATAATGAGTCTGATTTAACTCAAATGAAAGAAACATCAGCTCTGCTGGCATTAGGATTTCGATCCTACCCATTGTGTTTGCCATATATGGACAGATATCTTAGCCTGGAGTGGGTGTTTGCAAAGGCGTTTTACCAATTTTACTAAATCCTCCTTCTATGCCTAGTTAGGTAAATAAATGCTTGAGCTGCAGGTAGATTGTTTCTGGTTAACATGGCCTGGCCATGGGTTGAGTCACAGTCTTATTGAATATAATGGGGAAAAATATTCTTTTTCTGACCTGGAACTGAATATTGTTTTTTTTCCCCTGCCAAACACTACTTGAATGTGGCAACACAGCTTTTTCAAAGGTGTTTCATGACTTACTGGGCAATCAACATTCTCTCTTTGTAGAAATAGCTATGTTGCTTTTCAGGAGAGTATCGGTGTTTACCAAATTGCTATTCGTTACATTCTTTTAAGGGCAAAAATTATTTCCTCTTATAAGCTATAGCTGGAACCTCTCTAAAAACTTTAGAATACCTAGGGAGTTCAAATATGCTTTCTGAAGAACAGCGTGTTACAGAGGAGGACAGGAGACGAAGTTTGGAAAGGCTGGGGTGATTTCTCATTTTTACTTACGCTCTGGTCATTGTCATCACTTTTCATGTGCTCTGCTATAAAACTGACTCCATCAATTGCTTCTTGGACTTCAGGAGAAAATTTCATGCCTGTTCTTAACCTAAAGTCTCGATAACTGCTGACATTGTCGAGAGTCTCAGTGACTTTCATATCATATTTTTTGGCAGAGGCTGTATTCAAAAAATAGGTAGAGTTCTTGTAGAAGTCGGCTGGGTCCATACAAGGATTCTCTGCTTTTGTCTTTTTGCAGTTGCATAGCTTTTGCCGTGGAGAATTATTTTCTGGACGCTTCATGAATAGATAGGCTGGGAGTCTTTCAAGGAAAACCAGCTTTACCCAAGGGGGCATAGTGTGAGTACTTGGGGATCTATGGTGGACATTGAGTACACAGACACTGGTAACTATTGAGAAGGTCACTAGTACCATTGTAAACATGAGATACTTCCCAATCAGTGGAACATCTAGAGATGTTGGAGGGACAATTTTGGAGATCAGCAGCAAGAACACAGTCAAGGCAAGCAACACAGATATGCATAAGGTCATTTTTTCACCACAGTCTGAAGGCAAGTAGAACACCAGGATGGCTAAGGATGTAATTAGCACACAGGGAATGATAAGATTGATGGTATAAAAAAGAGGTTTCCTTTTAATAATGAAGTCATATGTCACATCGACATAACTGGGGTCCAAAGGATTTACAGTCCTTCTTCCTGGGAGTGCTACGATGTCCCACTCTCCACTTGGCGTAAAGTCGTCCATGCTTGCCATGGAAGTTTTAAGCACCATATCAATTTCTGTATGATCATATGTCCAAGACCGGAACTTTAATGTGCAGTTTTGTTGATCAAATGGGAAATGCTTAACTTCAATCTTGCAGGCACTCTTGTAAATGGCCGGTGGCAACCAGCAAATGCTTCCATTATTCTTTACAATTGCATTTGTGTATAGCGAAACTTCATATGTGCCATCCGCACTAATGAAACAAGAGGAAAGAAAAAGGAGAGAAGATAATAAAACATTAAGAGGAAAAACATAGTTCAGAACAGAAGAGCTCTGACATTCTTGGTCTTGTGAGCCTCAGTTGTTTCTAGAATCAAAGGTTAGTAGTATTTTGATTTTGAAATCTATGTTGTAGGGAGCTATAACTTGCTAGGGAGATTATTTCTCCCAATCAGAGAATTGATATTTGGTCCAATACTTACAAAAATTATTTTATAAAATTGTTATTAAATAGTAAATATGCATCTCTGTTTCATCCAAAGAACTCAAAGTATTTTGTAAATGTTTGTTGAAGTAATTAAGGCTTACTACATCTCTGAAGGCTGAGTAAAAATGAAATCATCCAGCATGAAAATGGAGGTACCTTTGATATGGAACACAGCCACTGCTAAGAGCACACAGCAACACTCCTAAATGACTTGGACAAGGAAATAAGGATGAGCAGTGTTAGTTAGAAATGCAGGGAGAGTGCAGGAAGAAGAAATGTAATTAGATGATTTATAGTTTATTGCGTCACTCCACTTAATGTTTACTTATTACAAAACCAGAACAGACAAGCCACAGTGTTCTTAGTGCCCACAAATAATCTTGGCTTTGTATCTCCTCCAACTGCTGAACTTCCATCAGGAGAGTCTTCTATGTTATGATGGGCCCTTTAATTCAGGGAGAAGATCATTATCAGTCAGTAGTCAATATCTTCTCCTGTCCAATGTTTCTGTGCAAACAACTTAGGACTGTTTAACCTATGAAGCATCCTGAGGTAGAAATCTCAAGTGGTCAATTGCTGATAAATACTATTGAAATTTAGCATTTCTGAGTGTATTTACTGCATGGTCTCAAGTGTGTTATGCAACACCTTTCAAACTCAGCCAATCGGGCTACCAAAGGAGAGTGTAACAGTAGGAAGGAACAACTATTAGTGACTGTCTTTCTTGACAAATGAGGAAACTCAAAGGTTTGTTCCTATGTCGATCAATTGCTTTTATTAAAAACTGGGTTAGCCACTTTGTTAGACTGCAAAGAAGAGTCTGGACTAGATACCTCCCACATGCCTTCCTTTTGGTAAACAAATAGCTATGTAAAGAAATGCACGTAACCTAAAGACAGTATGTTATCTGCAAAAATATAAGACCAAACTCACTGCAGGTGTAAATGAATAAAATTCAACTGACTATAGTTAAGTAGCACCCTTTATTTGAATGGAAATGTGCTCCTTAAGAGTTAATAAAAACTCTAATGAATCACTTGTTAGTTGACAAGACATCATCGAAAACAGAGCTATTTCAGTGCTAAGGTTGATTTTTTTTCTAAGTGGGGAAGTGCTAAGAGTATCCAACGCTTAGCACATGTGTAGCTGTTCTCCAGAGCAGTTACATTTGCCTCTGGAAAGGCCTCATGTTGCAAACCCTGGTGCCTGGCACTGAGCTAAGACCCTTGTAGCTAATTCATGTAGGCAGTGAAACAACCAGATGCAGAAGTGAGTGGCTACAGCATACAAGGGGTCGTTAGTTCATTGCCAATAAAATTGCCATTTTTTAGTAAAGAAATTGTATCTTATTTCTCACATGTCTGTATCTCCCTGAGTTAGATTTACCGTTACACCATACAATGTACTGGGTAGGCTCCTGGGCTGAGACTATGTAGGTTGTTCTGCGGGCTGCCCCTGGCTCAGCTGTGGGACAGAGGCTGAGCTGCTGGTGCTGTCTCAGTGCCCTCTTCAGTCCTGTGCACAGTCCACATATGGACAGAGCTGTGGGGCATAGGGATGCTCTTTATGTTTTCCTTAGCACCTTCTTGAACTGCCTGATGCCTATGAAACACTGCTTCAGCAGCAGAAGGTTACAGGGGGTTGTCCTTTATCTAAAATTTTAATTTGAAGCTTTGTACTAATGTAAGAATCCAATATGGTGAGACTAAAAGCTTGTTCCCGTACATTTAAGAAGCCTTGTAAAGCTGTTTCTTTCCTTTTGTACAATCCATTAAACAGTATCATTTGGGGAGTAAGGAAGAAAGAAGCAGAGGGCGGGGACACAATTTACCAGAACAAGATTCAACCAGGCAGAGTACATCCTAATCCACTGGCTGAATTATTTCATGACTAATACAATAGTTTTAAGTATTTCTCAAATCTGATTTTCAGTAGTAGGATTCAAGGGACTTAACTCAGTTATATATAAACTTCCTAGGTTTCCCATCTGTATATGTTCATAAACCGTCATGTGTTCATGAATTCATTGGTTTTCAAAGTATCATGAAAGTATATTATAAGTTTTGATGATTTTTTTTCCCAAAAGACTTGATACCATCTACTTCAAGGCTTTTCTAGAGACTTAAAAACAAGAAAAACCAAAACAAAATTGGCAGTTACCTGTTTGTTTGAAAGAACTGAAGTATGGTCTAGCACCAAGCTTTTATTTTTCTCAGTACTGTAAAGCAGCAGGGTCAAATGTTGACAGATTTATTATGTATTCCTATAATTGATTTTTTAATGCTGTATGAAAATAGAACATAATTTGGTTTTGTAAATGAATGTTAGCTCATGGACTTCTGGTGCATGTGAACTTTGTAATAACAGATTTATGTCCTGGAGTCTGTGGTGGAAGGGGGGTGGGGAAAGAAGAAGTAGGAGACAAAAATGTAGCTCAGAACCTAAGATGTCCAATAGAATTCCAGATGTCTTCTTGCAAACATGACCAGTGTATGGCTGCGCTTGTACTTACAATTAATGCTTTCCATATAGTCTAGTTTGATATAGATGAGTGTCTCAATTGTGAGCCTTGTCACAGATCCTCTGGTGTTGTAACAGCTCACACTGCAGACATGCTTCAGGTCTGCTGGAATTTCTTTAACCAGAGCCCTGATTTTACTAAAAGTATCTTTGAGGCCAGTACCCCGGTCAGATACACTTGATACCGGCTAAAAGTTACAAAATTCAGTTTTAGAATTTTATCAGACGTACTTCATCGGTTCTGATGCTTGTTTCTTGATATATGGTTAAGATTTTGTTCACTGTCTGCATAAACTACGGAAGTTTTACTTACTTATTGTAAAGCACAATGTCTGGCAACCAGATGTGTTTTGCAGGTATTCGCAGCTTATTTATTCCTTCATAGTCAGAGGGCTTCCAAGCCAAACGATAATCGATCCACTCCTAAGAGAAGAATTGTACAGTAGTGATGGGAGTATCTAGACCAGCACTAACAAAGGAATCACTCTGATGGAGTGAAAGCAGTCGCATTTGTGGTTTGCAAGAGCATGCCTCAGTGGGTTTGGTTACCTGGTTCAGCCAGACGTTTGTAGTCATGATCTGCTCCCGTTCATTCTGCAGGGAAAAAGAGAGAGAAAAGTTGTCCTCTAAAATGTTTCACTTTATTGCAGTAATAAGATTTATTCAGTGGGCTTTTGAGTATATTTCCAACTGTGCAGCATGATTTTGTCTAGTGTATTTCAAGACAGGCATTTCTCTGCTGGTAAGATGGCCAGTCTTGTGCACATACTGATGATAAATAGTAACCCCACAAGTGTAGAGCTCCAAGTGGCTTTTAACAGTTGTGACTGGAGTGAGTGTTGCTATTTGGGAACAATTAGCACCACCCTGCCAAGCTGATTTCCTCTCCGCCCTGCTCCCCCCCCCCATGGATTTGATTTGAAATAGAAGGCACATTTGAACACCAGGACAGCCTAGATTAACTTGTGTGAGGCTTATGTAAGGTTTGCCATGTAAGATCTCAGCTGGCAGGCTCTGCTGTGTGGAACTGCTGTCTTTCTGGACAGCGGTCCAGAAGAGAAGCCTCTCTGCAGCAGATCTGTGTGGCTGGGGCTCTACTGAAGGGACAAGGTAGGAGGTCAAAGAATCAGGAAGATTTCTGCAGGAAAACAAGATTAATCCTCCAATGCTGAAGATACTTGAGATTGTTAGACCCTATAAGATGCCTAATTTTGCTTTCTCCTTGAAGAGTGAAGATATAGAGGGATAGGGACTGAGCTGTGGCATTCTCGATCCTCGCCTGTTCATCTGCTCTGTTCAGGTTGTTGATCGCTGGGGCCCGTGGGGGCAAGACACATCACTTTTTATGCCCAGAATCTGCATTCTGGGAGGACACTGTGCTAGTGGTGGCAGTGAACTGTGTGAGGAGGCATATCTGTGTCCAGGTGGAATTCTCCAGGAGAGGGGGAGCACTTGTCCCAGAGTAATCTGGTATACATGACAGTATATCCTGTATAAATCAGCCTGCACATGTGTATGAAAGCTCATCTGTTTGTACAGTTTCCCTTATGTTCCCTCAGTGTCTCTCTCTTTTCCTTTTGAATTTCAGAATATATATTACATAGGTCTCTTAAAGTTTGCAGCAGTCCAGTCACTGGCCCATAGACAAATTCTGGCAGGGAGACAGTCATCTGTATCCTCCTTCTCATCCAGGGAGAGAGCAGCAGAGTTAAAAGCCCTGATTCAGGAAATTATTCCCACTTATGTGCTGGATCTTGTTCCCACTGCAGTTAATGCTAAACCTCCCTTGGCACTGAGGTGTGTATTTGTACCTTGGAAGAACTGTTAAACACATGCTAGCCTTGTGAGTGGTCTTTCAGATCCATTGAATTAATTTTTATTGAATATGAGGAGTTGCTTACATGAGGATTTTTTTAGCCATGCTAACTATTCCAGCTGGAACTAACGCGTCTTTTTCTTTACAACATTTCACTATTCTTTGCTGATATGCCTGATATGCCATGAGATTTTGAGCTGGCTTCGTAGCTTGTTTTCGGGCCATTCAACCACATTTCTTTGATGCAAGCAGCAGAAGATGGTTTAGCATTGTGTACACAGTCCAGGATAGATCCTGACCTGGTATAACTTGCTGTAGCTGTACTGAAATCAGTGGAATGGTTTTGATTTTTTGATAAATGGAATTTTACTGGATGAAGATCTGGCCACTGTCCTTTATTGCTTAGGCATCGATTGATCTCCCTGTTGTAGCTGCATTCTGAAGTATAAAACCAGTAAATCGCATGTGTGGGCCCTGCCTACTAAGTATTATTGTGTAAACTAGAAAATAACAGGGATGTAGGAATACCAATATGACTTTTACTTACTGTGCAGTTAGTAATGAATTAAAAGGCATAGCCTCATTTGAACTTACCACGCTGATGAGCTGTGCCAGGGAAACCTGCAGTTCTATAGATACCAACTGGGATGAGTTGACAGCTGGTCGAATTAACTTATTGTACCTGTCAGGACTCAGTAGGTGGTTCATTAGCTTTTCTTCAGCATCTGCTGCGGTGCTTCCTGTAAAACATCACGTAACAGGATTATAGAAGGGAGACCAAGTGGCATGATGTAAGGATCACAGAATTTCTGTGCATCAAACCATCTTCATGAAATAATGAGGGCTTTTGATTTTCTAAAGAGTTGTGTGAGCAGAAGGATATGGTGCTTGCACCAATATCTGTTCTGCTGAAATTGACTGTCTTTCACAGAGCATAGATCAAAGCAGATAAATCAGAACCCTTTGGGTTTTTTGCACAGTAAAAAGTGAAGCTCATATTGATAGATACTTTTGGGAGTACCTTCAGAAATAGAAACTGGGAGCAAACCACCCTCTTTATAACAGAGGAAGAATGTTTCAACGATCCAAATGCAGGGAGTCTGGCTGTGACTCCTTTCCTTAGTGTCGTAGGAGACAGAGTTGCAGGCACACGTACAAGTTGAAAGATTCTGATCTGTGTATAGAAAACCAGGGGATGAGCTGGAGGAGTCATAAGGGTTTTTTAAGGATTGGGAGCTCTTTGGTAGCTAGTGATGTTTCTGTTTCAGAATGATTTTGTTTGAAAAGCTAAGGCAGTATGTAAGCCTTATTTTATGTGGAAACAAAACCTGGTTTATAGACTAGCACAAATACCATAAATCTTAAATGGCCAAAGCTGGAGTTCAGTGACTGCAAAATATGTGCGGGATACTATCAAACAAGCCTGAACATTCTCCATGGAGCAGAACAGCTTATGGCACAACCCCAGAGGTAACGGCATCTGTTCCTATGTTCTTGCATGTGCTTTTTAAAGCCATTCTAGTGGACTTTTCAAACCATTATTGACCACATAATAATACTGATGACTAAGGTCCTGGTAAGATCCTGCCAACAGAATTGACCCAGAGAGATTCTGCTGTATGTCGAGTAATTCTGTGTTGTGTTATACAGCTGACAGTGATGGACACAGGTGTTAATGAAAATAGATTCTAGTCCAATTGATAGAATGATTCTTCCATAGGAAAAGGCACATAACTCAACCGTAGATA
>WAAD01036761.1:654-31296 GCA_013389945.1 Fregata magnificens | reverse complement strand
TCTAACATTTGCAGGGCACTGATCAAAATGCACAAGTGCATTAATAAAATTACTTTAACTAGCATTTGAGTTTTACTCTCTTTCATTTTTAAGACAGTGTGCCTTAGCAGCGCTGAATGACGTCCGACAGTACCTAAGTGAAGAAAATGGGCACGTGGCTGTAAGTTTCTTGTTGAAGACACATTCTTGAGATGCTTCCCTACAAAACAGTGTGTGTCTGCTTGGTAATATACAGCCTGAGTAATTCCAATATCTCTTCAGTATATCAGATTTTTTTTCTTTCGGAGTTGTATGTTAGATCTGCCTTGCTGCTGCAGTGAAAGGAGCACTTAAGTTTAGCGTGATAATGCCATATTGAGCAACCACCTTTGTGATTTGAGGGCTTAACTGAGGAGAGGACAACACTAAGAAGATTGTCCCCCTTCTCTCCACTTTATATAATGTATGGTTAAACTCATCTGTTGTTTTGGTTGCACTTGTGTTTCTATTTGATAGTCTTAACGTTTCAAGTGAAAGGTAAAGACTTACTGAACAAAAAGCATCCTGGGTATTGTTTGACAGTTGTGTTACTGACATGAGAAATCTGAAGAGAGCAGGAGAAACTCAAAGTAAATTGCTACATATTTGAGTATTTAATAATGGGATGCAAAACATCAGCCGTTCTACTATTGATGTTGCGTATTCACATTAATTTGCATAACATTGTTTTTTCTTAAGACTGCTGACACAACTCTGTGGTGTTTTCATTAACTAATCAGGGAAAACCATTAACTATAATTATAAGTTCTGCTGGGGACATGAGGTAAACTTTATACTTCGGCAAACTTCATACTTTGGTAAAACACTGGTGTGTTTAGAGCTAAATGTAAATTCTTAGAAAAATGGCTGCATATATCTTGTAATTCATGGGCAGGATTTACAAGTCTTGCAGATCTTCTGCCCTTTAAAAGTTTTACGCTCACATTTTGAATAGCATATTGATTGCAGCATCTTTTTTTGTGTAGTATAAGTTCACTAAAAAACTATGCATTAATATTTCATGCTGATATGAGTGAGGAGGAAGATTCTGTCCTGTATTATGTGTTAGGCTTAAATTCTGGTCCCTTCTTCCAAATACAGTGTTTTACTAGTAGTGCTTTCGAAATATTACTCTTTTTTAGTATTTAGAAAATCACGTATGTAAAGTAGGAATGTCTTCTGTTTTCCTGTTGAGCATGTTGAGGTAGCAGGGTAGAGGGAAGGGGAAGTGTTTTCATTGCTTTCCTTCACATTGAGGGACGTTGAACCCTTATTTCTGTTGTTATTAACACAGTACTTTTCACAGGCTATGATGCTTTTTTAACACCCCCACCCCCCATAATTATTCCTAGGTCTTTGATGCTACAAACACAACTCGAGAACGTAGAGAAACTATTTACAAATTTGGTGAAGAAAATGGATATAAGGTGAGTCAAAAGCAAAGGAGTTCTGAGCTAATGCCTGGACAAGTAAGGCAGTGATAGTTTTGCCCTTATCTGTACTCTGAGTTAGGAAGTGCAGTGGCATAAGCCACATCCTTCCTAGATGTTTAGTCAATAGTGCATTTTGTGTTCTCAAGCATTGTTTGTGATTAAAAGTCACCCCATCCTCATTTTTTCTCGTCTTTAATGTTTGTACTCTTTGGAGCTAATTTCTTTTATGCTATGGCTTCAATTCTGTCATCCTGGAGTTGTAGTTCTGAGTGTACTGTCAGCAAGAACTATTTAAATTATGGTTCTTAGCGCAGTTCAGATTTTTGCTGCAGAAACACATAGGGAATTCTGTGTTAGTTCTGTACAAACCAAAAACTTTCTGTGGCTTTCTGTCTTCTGTCCGGGATTGTTTTGCATTTAGCTGTTCTCCACTAATCTTTCATTTCCTCTAAACTTGCATCTCCATAAACCTTGGAGACAGCAAAACACAAACCTCTTTTTAAGTGAGGGTACTCCATTAGTTGAAAGGCTTCTAAATTATTATTTCAGAAGCATTAGTTACTGTTTGTGTGGCTGAACTTACATCCTCTGCATTGATTTCTTCCTCTTCCATCCTAAGTTTTTCTCACTGCAAAATTTTTCCACTTATAAGCATTGTTAGGGAAAAGAGTATAGAGCATGATGCGGTGGGGAATGGTAAGCCAACAATTTCTGATGAGAGGGTCTGGAGAAACCTTCTGAGTAAATGGAAGGAAGTTTAACGCATGGCTCTGTTAAAAAGGGGTTAGCGTGGAAGCAGGCAACATGCTGCTCGTGTGTGTTAGTCTCCAGAGGCATTTTAATGCATCTTACTTCTTCCTTCCTTCTGTACATGTGACTTCCCATTTGGACTGAAGACTTTTTTTGTTGAGTCAGTATGTGTAGATCCAGAGGTTATTGCTGCAAACATTGTGGTGAGTATAGGAAAGTTTGCTTTAACTGCTTTAAGTCAAGAGGTTTAAAGTAGCTCAGTATTTTTAGAAGTACATTAAAAGAACTTCTAATAGCAAAAAACCATTAGCTCCCANTCCTGTTTTTATTTTAAACAGCAAGTGAAGCTGGGTAGTCCTGACTATGTTGATTGTAGTAATGATGAAGCAACAGAAGACTTCATGAAAAGAATAGAGTGCTACAAGAACTCATATGAGACGTTAGATGAAACTCTTGACAAGTGAGTGATGAAATAATACTGTTATCACAACTGGGTTATTTTAAGATGTTTCCTTATGGGATGAAGCATCCTGTATTGGGGATTAGGGCTTTCTATTCATGTTTTTGTAATGGCTTGAGCTCTCTTTCCTTTGGCAAATTAGAGAGAGTTGACTCTGGGGGTGTAGCCTGGAAACTCACTTGCTTGAGGAAAATTGGCTAACGAGTCTACTGTGGGACAATATTCTTTTTGATTCTCCCACTTGGGGAATGGTGTGATTCTTCTGGCATAGAACCAGCATTTAGAAATTATTCCAGACTTGCGGTAGTGGTTGGTTGTTATTTGTTTTTTTTAGTATGTAGAGGTGACCTGAGTGATTTGTAAGGCCCCTCAGTACAAGAGGGACATTGAGGTGCTGGAGCGTGTCCAGAGAAGGGCAATGAAGCTGGTGAAGGGCCTAGAGAACAAATCTTATGAGGAGTGGCTGAGGGAACTGGGATTGTTTAGTCTGGAGAAGAGGAGGCTGAGGGGAGACCTTTATTGCTCTCTACAACTACCTGAAAGGAGGTTGTAGTGAAGCGGGTGTTGGACTCCTCTCCCAAGTAACTAGCGATAGGACAAGAGGAAATGGCCTCAAGTTGCATCAGGGGAGGTTTAGATTGGATATCAGGAAAAATTTCTTTACCGAAAGAGTGGTTAGGCATTGGAACAGGCTGCCCAGAGAGGTGGGGGAGTCACCATCCCTGGAGGCGTTTAAAAAAGGTGTAGACATGGCACTCCAGGGCCTAGTTTAGGAGGCATGGTGGTGTTGGGTTGATGGTTGGACTTGATGATCTTAGAGGTCTTTTCCAACCTTAATGATTCTGTGATTTTATAACTTCATTTGTTGACATAGCTAAGATGAATTTTGAACACATCGGTCTTAAAAATGTGACTTCTAAATTTATTTGTGCTTTCAAATTATCCTGCAGATGCAGGACTGTGAGGAACTTTCTTAGCTAGATTATTTGCCCTCATGCCAAAGTATTCATCTGTTTTTCATTCACTTTCAACACTTGAAAGTAAGGTGGGGATGAACCGTGTGAAGAGGAGCCCTGTTTCTCTTGCTACAGTCCAGGATTTCAGTGTGGGATTTTGAGCCGCACTCACACCAGGTGCTCCAGGTTTGTTTCAGGACCAGTGCTATAGAGAAGGCTGAACTGCATTTTAATGTAGTTGAGTGTAAGCAGTATGAAGCTGGTTCAATCAGATCAGTTCATGCATGTAATTTGTTTGATGGGCCTAATGGTTGTGGCTGGGGTGAAATAGTAATGATTAACTCCAAAGAACGCTATCAGAGATGAGGTGATGATGCTTGCTTCTCATCAGCTCCATTTGGTTTTATTATAAATGTTCTTGTTTCATTGTGGTATGATGTCTCAAATGCATTGCTAGAAACCAATAGTGGTTATTTTCAGCTTATTAGACTTTTTTCCTCCTTTAAACTAGATGCTACTCTGAAATTATAGCTAAGATGAGAAAGGATAAGCAGTGAAAATAGAAATTATAACCTGTCTGATGCTGAGAGAAGGTAGTGGTGGGGTAAATTACAGTACTGTTAATAAATAGTTGTTCATAGAGTGGTTGAGAAAATGTCTTGCTTCAAGGTAGTCCTTGGTCCTTCTGATGCTGTAGTTTTTCTGGAAGGGTTAACTGAGATGGGTAAATAGTGACTGTGCCTTTTGGCCCCTGGATGCATTCAGCCAAATACTTGCTGTGGGGGAGGTGTTTGTAACCTGGAGAAAAATAGCTAGTATGGTAAAATACCTGGATATCTTATTGAAGCTACCACAGTTGAATGACTGCAGTGAATCTTCCTTTCAGTGGGAGGGCTGTCTTTTTCCAAGAATAGGATCTAGACTTGAGAGACAAAGTGCAAGAAAAGAAAGGGATGTGAGCAGCTTACATGTGAAAGGAAGAAAGTTCATCCTGTACCTTTGGAGTATTGCATTGTTTCTTGGGACTAATGCATATTCCATGGGTAATTGACGGTTTGTTTATTGCTTTGGCTTGTTGCCCCTTTGTTTTATAATGAGAGAGAGGGTGGGAAGATTGTGGTACATGCTAATAGAAACTGTGTGGAATCTTGCTTTTTTGTGTTTGTTTGTTTGCTTGTGAAAGGGATCTTTCTTATATTAAAATTATGGATGTCGGAAGGAGTTACCTTGTGAACAGAGTAATGGATCACATTCAGAGCCGGATTGTCTACTACCTCATGAATATCCATGTGACTCCTCGGTCAATCTACCTCTGTCGACATGGAGAAAGTGAACTCAATCTGAAAGGGAGAATAGGAGGAGATCCTGGACTGTCTGTCAGAGGGAAAGAAGTACGTACCTCCTGAACAACTGTGACTGGGTTTTGTGTGTATCTATGCATGTGTGCAGTTTGTGCTGTGTAATTACAGCTTTCTTCCTCTACACCGTTTTCCTCCTAACATGTTCAAGAAGGATTTTATTAGTTGTTTATGTGGGTAGTGGAAACTGGATGGACACACTTTGTGTGTTGTGATTTGGGACGTACTCTTTTATCTGTCTGTCATTCTCTTGGTTGAAATTCCTTTGTATCCTACAGCACAAAGCAGTTGTCAAGAGGGCTTTATTCTTTAACTGTGTTTTTCTAAAATCCTGACTTGTTGAATAATTGGGAAGGTTCACAAGTTAAAGCTGAAAGGAAAATTCCTGGAGGTGAAGATAGGAACTGCAGAAAACTTGTATCTTCCCTATCCTGTCTCTCTTGGCTTAATGGAATGTGTTGTATTTCTTAGCAGAAACTTTGACAGAGCCTTTTGGAGAAGTTATAATGAGTTTACAGAGGCTAGAGCCTGTGTGTTCCAAACTGAACACAGTGTGTTGGCTCTGAGCCCTCATCCAGTGTCTCACGGTTTTTCTTTCAGTTTGCCAAAAGCTTGGCACAATTTATTAATGAGCAAAATATCAAAGATCTGAAAGTTTGGACCAGCCAGATGAAAAGGACAATTCAGACTGCTGAAGCCTTGGGAGTGCCTTATGAGCAGTGGAAGGTTTTGAATGAGATAGATGCAGTAAGTTCTTCTTTTCTAAATGTCTAATAAGTTGCTTTGTTTGCTAGGGGTGAAGGAAGTACTTAATTTTGTAATGATACGCCTCTTATGGGATAGAAAGTCATTTAAGCTGGTTCTAGAGGCTGGAAAAATTGTCATTAATTCCTGGTAAAAAGGCTAAACGTTTTATTAGATTTTTGCCATAATTAATTTAGTCTTGGTTTGTCTTTCCCAGTAAAACATTGCCCTGTGGAAGCATGATGCTATGAAATTTTTGGTAGGTGGAGTTGGAGAGAAATTTTTGGCAGGTGGGGGTTGCTAGTTGGCACTTTCCAGCTGCACCTGTAAGATACATAAGCAGGTGCGGGAGATAAAATGTGACCTTGCTCGGTGACCTTGCTTTCCCATATATGTAACTTCACTTATATAGGGATTTAATGATTCCTTCTAACCACATCTGAGTCCAGCTGGGTGTCCTGTTCATCACGCATGACAATTTTGTCTCTAAGTGTCAGAGTAACAAAATACAATTGTTAAAGGTTACCTATATATGGTTTTATTTAAGAGTGATACCTGGATTTTGCACTGCTGGAAATACATGCTTTTTAATTATTTTTATTAACTATAGGGAGTGTGTGAAGAAATGACATATGAAGAAATACAGGAAAATTATCCGCTTGAATTTGCACTGAGAGACCAAGACAAATACAGATACAGATACCCTAAAGGAGAGGTATGCTATTTTTTCTGTCTTAAGGTGAAGGGCTTCCTTGTCTTCTTGAATACATGCGTGCTGGCTTTAGGAAGGAAAAAATAAATTTAAAAATTGATAAAAAGGTTGTTCCTTTCTCCAGGAGAAAGTACATATGCACTTGCAAGGATTGAGCCCAGACCATTTAATTTGATTCAGGGCTTGAAAAATAAAACAACAGATTTAGAAAAACAAATGAGAGCTTTGATCTTGTGGGCATCGTTTTTATGCTGGTCCTGCAGTGGTAAAGCAGGAGGAATGATTGCAAGGCTTCAAACTATTGCATATGCAAACATACTGCCAAGATCGCCTTTTTCTATTCATCCTTGCTTTAGATAATGGCTGTTTTGCGTGCAGTTCTGGCTGAAATGCTAGGGCAATCTGTAGCCCCATTGGTCTTTCACTTTAATAAACTCCTTGCTTCTGGGAAACTAACTTGCTGACAGCTTTTCTAAAGCAAACCCATTGCAGTGCAGCAGTTACCAGATGGTCAGACGGCCTGTCTGTAGGTGCAAAAGGTTTAGGATTTAGGGCATCAGGGCAGAGGAGTAATTGGACCAGCTGCTCCACTGTTTGTGTCATGAGGAAGCGGAGCTCTGAGGTCTTCTTTCCTCAGCAGTCAAGAGTAATCACCGTGCTAAGAGCAGCTTGTGGTAAGAGCAGTGTCTGTTCTTGCGGGTGCGACCCCTGTCTTACTAATGAGGCACTCATTAAGCTGCAAAGTTCTCCTAATCCATTTGAACAAGGAGCGTTTGTTTTTCAAACTGATGCCATCCTCTAGGATGGTGACAAACATTTCAAACTGCCTCATCGCCTTGGGGTGATTAGTTGATCTCAGTCGTTTGTCAAAGGCAGTTTGTCGTTGGTAACAGTTGCAGGGGTGTACAGCCTCGCTGGAAACCGCTGGGTTTTTCTTGCCAAGGTCTGAATCAGCAGTGCCACTTTCCAACCGGGCAGCCCCCATGCCTGCCTTGGGACCAGGCTTTCTGCTGTGGTCATTCCCTGCCCTGCTGGGTGATGTGCTGTGTTTTCCACGTGTGCAATGCATGACACATTTTGGAGGTATTGTCTTTACTGTGCATGTGAAAATTAACTTAGGCTTGCACCCGCAGAAACCCAGCTGTTTGCCTACAGCAGCAGATTCATTGCACGTGTGCTGTGCAGGACAGGTTGCAAGAGAAATCTGGCCTCCTTGCTTTGTGACTTTGGATGGGATGGTGGCTGCCACCTCCAGGCCAATTCATCAAGACCATAGTTTGTTTTCGAAGGGCAGCCTGAACAAGTCAGGCTTTGTGAACTGTTTGTATGCTGACAGTAGGCTGGGCTTCCCAGATTTTTTCTTGAAAGGGAGATGCTTTTGAAGATGAGGTGTGGAAAGTAATGTGCAAGACTTAACCTGTACATTTGCAGATGCTGTGAATTAAATTCTGGGATTTTGTGGAAATTCTTGATCATAGTAACTAATTTAATAGAGGTTTTCCATGAGGGAGCTATATTTTGTTATATGTATGCTCTTTGATAGTCTGGAAGACCTGGACTGTGTTCTTAATTTAAGGAAAATTATTACTACAGTATTTGTGCACTAATATAACATTTAGAGGATGACTAATGAGTAATATGAAAGTAAGATCCACTGAATATACATATACTGTTCAAAGAGTTTTCCCCTTTTTAATGTGCTGTGTATTTCTCCTCCCTGCCCAGTCCTATGAAGATCTTGTTCAGAGACTGGAGCCGGTAATTATGGAACTTGAAAGGCAGGAAAATGTGCTTGTCATCTGTCACCAAGCTGTCATGCGCTGTTTGCTTGCATATTTTCTTGACAAGCCTGCAGGTAAGTCTTCCTTGGTACATTACAAATGGTCTATTTTTTTTTTTTTTTTAAATTTACTGATTAAAGTTCCAAACAGTGAATTCTAATAATTTCCTTTATCATCAGAGGGTGATTGTGCTAGGCAAGTACACCAGTGTAATTTTTTTGTATTTGACCTACCCATGTTACTTCGTAGGTGATTTTTATTGAGCTGCTTCTCACCTGAAAGGATGTAATGTTTGTTTTTCTGTAGCTGTTTGAATAGCAATGCTAGGGAAGAAAACAGATATACTGCCAGATAAAAAGAGGCTTTTAAGTGGTTGACCTGTAACATAATAGAAAAGCTAAGTGTTTTTGTAATCTGTGTTTCATACGTAATTTGTTGTTCGATTTCTCAGAACAACTGCCTTACCTGAAGTGCCCGCTGCATACCGTCTTAAAGCTGACCCCGGTGGCTTATGGTGAGTAGTATTAAGTATATATAACGTATAAATAACTATACTGTTGCTTATGTCTGTGTCATCTGTAAAATTTGTGAAGCATTTCAATTAAAACACATTTTTAATTTATTTTGCTATAAAAGGGAATTGAACAATTAGGTTTGACATTGCATGTATGTCTGTACAGCTTTGTTCGAATGAATGAATCAATCCTTTGGTTTACATTTGCTTTGCGTTATGCCAGAAAATATTAGTGAAGGCCTGAAACTACCAGTGGCTGTAACTGCTAGTGGACAATTTTCTTTTGTACTCGATCTGTATGCTATTTCACTAATTCCTCCGGCAAACCCATGCTATTTACACATGTCTGGTACCGTAAGATCTCAGTTTTTGTTGATGTATTTGAGGGTATTGCTTTTTAGACGACAGGCAAATTTACATTTATGTAGGCTTATCATCTTGCAAAGGGTGTTCCCCTTACCCTTAAATAACGTTGTTCTCTTTTCCTGAAGTATTTGTTCGTGGACCTTCACGCTACCACTTGAACTTACCTTGTTTGTTGTTGGCATACGTTTGTCAGCAGCTATTATCAGTGCTTACCTTAGGGGCTTTAATTGAGATTTGCCGCTAACTTGTAGAGTGTGGGGTATGGGTTGCAACATGTACTTCTTGGGTTTTAGGCTGATTGCTAATTAAGTTTTCTGTGTGTTTCAACCTCAGCTTAAACGTGCCTGCTCTTAATTTTCTTTAAGTGATGGCTTAATTATATCTTCTGATATCTCGTCAGACTTCAGAAGATTATTTAGAGACAAAGAGAACTATCTGCACAGCTCACCAGGAAATGGATTGCCAAAAAATGGTAGTCGAGTTACTAATCAGAAATGCAAAGCTGTCTTTGATTATCAGCTTTGAAAAGTAGCAGTCTAGACCTATACTTTGTTTTTTGTTAAGTTTCAAATAAAGTTGAGACAAAGCAAATAGCTGTTAAGCTGTGAAGTCAGTCTGAAGAGATTTTTGTCATTTGATTGCAGTGATAGCTTACAGTAAGTAGTAACTATCTATGCTTTGGTGACATCTGGTGTTCCTAGCCTTGCATGACAAGCTAGAGTTTTGAAAACAGAGTTTTAGAATGGCTAAAACTTTTTTTTACCAAAAAAAAAAGAAAAAAAGAGTTTAATTTTTGGAAACTGGATTCTCTTGACTCGCTAGTCTCAGCCTGTTTCCACAGAGAGGTTTTTGTTTCGGGGTGGTGGGTTTTTTTAGTGGGAAGTTGGGTGACTGTTCATAAATTTTAAGGGGGCCTGGATGGTTGCAGCGTTTACTCACCCACTAAATGAGGAAGGAAAAGAAGTGGTATGAAATACTGTCCTTGTCCTTTTGACTTCAATGAAAGAAATGCCATGGTTCTCTTTTAAAGTGTTTGATACGTATGTCTGATTAGCAGGTTTCAGTCAACCTACTTTTTGGAATTTGACCATCTGAAAATACGAGGGCTGTGTACACTATTTATACACTAAAATTCTATAGCGTTGTTTCAAGTTAATGTGTCACTTGGCTCCAGTGAGGCAGGATGCAGGATCAAAGATGGTGTGTTTAATACCTTCCAGCTAATCCTGTTCTGGGGTAACACCTCCCTCGGGGATCTGCTCTTCCTGGCGTTTGAAGCTAGCATCATTCCCACCCTGCACGTCTGATCTTTAGTAGGGGAACATCTATTACGGCCTGACAGTTGGATTAGGATAAATTAGACTTTTACCCAACAATCCAGTATAGCGGTGGTCTGTGTGGGAGCACACAGGAAAGAGAAACTGCATCTTGCTGTAGGTATGAACTTGCACATTGGTAATTAAAAATGAGTTGGGAATGTGCACATTGTAATTACCGTGGAGTAACTTGTGTTCCTTTAGTTTATACTTAAAGCTTTCCATATGATATTATTTTCAGGTCTTAAACTCAGCTAGCGGTAAGGACTGAGAGGTCTCTGTGGAAGTGTGTCTGCTGTATAACCAGTCCTTAAATGGCCAGCATCAGGGATCAGAGCTTGCTTTTGCTTGGTGTCAGGGGTCGCAATGGATCTGTGAACAGAAGGATGACTAGCGTACTCTTCCAGTGGGAGATGTGTGCTTTTCCCCCTTAAAATCTGTTTTCTTGTTGACTGTTTCTCTGAGTGCTGGCCCTCCTGCAGTGTTTGGTCACAGTGTTCATGACAAATGAGGTTTCTCAGAATAGGCTTCCCTAAGGGAAGGCAAATATTTGCTTTACTAATTTTTTTTTAAGTGCAGTGGCTTTCTAAGAAAAGGCTAAAATCACCTTTTTCTGTCATGTAGTAATTCTATGGAGTGTGTTATGACTTTAAGAGATAAGTGAGCAGAAAAATCTGAAAATTGTGATAGAAGATGGACTCTGTGGTATGTCAGAGGAATTTGACTATTAATGGATGTTGTGTAGGGTAGTGGTAGCTTATAAAAGTCATGTTCATATAGGATAAGACAGTGTTTGGCAATCAGCTATTGCTTAAAATGGTGTGGTCACAGTGTATTGATTAATTGTAATTCTCCAAGTGGGTCAGTTTATAACTACCTGGGTAGTAGTCATCTCTTCTGACTGTTTAATTTTTCTTGCTTCTCTGGAGTTTTCCATTTTTCAGTGAAAAGGAGAAGTTCCTTCTCAGAAGTCAACTTTAAAGTTCCATTTAGCTGGGGGTTAGAACTCTGTTTTGCATGCGTAGAGGAATGGGGTTGCTAACAACACATGGCGTACCGTCTCATAATCATTTTCATGTTTTAAAAAAATGAGAGCAGCATTTATCTTCTGTATTACAATGAAATTCTAAGAAGTCTAGGATGTTTAAAAAACCAAAAAGATACAAATAAGAACTTTCTGACTGAATGTTGTTCAGGTATGTTTAAAAATGGGAATTTGTTTCAAAGAAAATAATGATAAAGCTAAGGTGAGAATAGGAGGTGGATTATCACATTGAGAATAATGTTCATCCTGGTGGAATAGATTCATTTCAATAGCTTTAGCTATTCAGAATTTGGCAAACTAGTATAAATCAGAAGGGGGAAGTGATTAACCTTCAACTCAGAATTAGACTGCGTCTCTACTATAACTTAATTTTTAAAGCAGACCAATTCTAAAAATGTGTTTTCTATCAACAGGATGTAAAGTAGAATCTTTATTCCTGAATGTTGAAGCTGTAAACACACACAGAGATAAACCCGAGGTAAGAATATTTTTCAAATTGGAGAACTTGACGTAATGTACTATCTGAGCTGATTTCCATTGTCCTTGTGGTTAGAAATGATTTGATAACTCAGCTGAGCGTATTTAATTTTACATATCAAGCTTTACTACTGGTTTGCTGTTGGGGGGGGGAATCCTTTTTATTGAGCAAATTTATCTTACATACGAGCTCTAGCTGGAGTAGTTTGTCTTCAAAAAATGAGTGAGAATTTGAAGATACGATATCAATCTAAAAACCATATAGAGTTCTTCCGGGCTTTGTCATTCAGCAGAAGTAGGTTGTAGTCAAAAAGTACATTGTTAGGAATGCCACACTTATTTTGGAGAGAGTAAATAATGAAATCATCAGCTTTTTCATCACTGCAGTCATCATTGTATGAAAAAGAGGAATGATGATGCCACCTGTGTTTTAAGCCAGAGCTGGAGAGGAAGACTAGATCTCGGGATATAGCAGAACAACTGGGGAAAAGGAGATTGAGTGTATTTCTGAAATGTAGGTGGAGATAAGATGTCAGACCACAGCAGCTTCATACTCTCCCTGTGTCAGGCACGTGGTTCTGTGTGCTTCTAAGTGTTGACATGA
Organism: Fregata magnificens; assembly: GCA_013389945.1. Taxonomy (NCBI): domain Eukaryota; kingdom Metazoa; phylum Chordata; class Aves; order Suliformes; family Fregatidae; genus Fregata; species Fregata magnificens. The sequence continues at coordinate 18,762 of WAAD01036761.1, read as the reverse complement.
GCTTAGGTTGATTCTGCTGCTCGCACAAAGCTCTTCCATTGCTGCATTATGAAAGTTATGTAAAATGTGTCATGATGAAAAATTTCTGGTTCCATTGCAGATCCTCATGCTAATGCTACTAGGTATGGCACTGAGGCCTTGCTGATGTTATGAGCCATACCTACTGGTGAATTAAAAGTCAGTTTGATAACGTGAGAAAAAAGGGCTGTTTGTGGTGGTTTTCAGAACAGTGGTTTATGGTGAAAAGGAATAGAGCGATAAATGCGTTTATATGTGTTTATTCAATAAGGCATGTGACGCAAAATGCCTTACTTATACGAGGGTACACATTTGTGGCAGTTGTGCAGGATTCATGCTGGAGGGGTCTGCAAACAGGTTTTGTTTTAATGACTTGGGTATTCTGAGTTCTGAAAATACTGACTTTTGGTCGTTCATAGCCAAGACATTTTCTATTAGATAGTCGTATGGCATATTTCCTCTCTCTTCCCCTTTCTCCTTTGTTGTTCTGCTTTACTACTTTTGTGTCTTAGTTTGGCTTGTTAGGTTTAGGAGATCCATTCTGTTTTCACAGTGCCTAAAAGGTGTTGAAGAAGCATGGTGAAAATAGATGAGGATGTCTTAGAGCAGGTGTTAGGTATCCGTGTTAAGTAACATAGATCAACCGAACATTTTTAGTTTGGCTGTTAAAATATTGGTGCTGAATTTATAGCTTGCTAAAGTGTCTTGGGAATTGCTGTTGGAAATAACCACTTCTCTAACTGAAGATGTTTATTTCGAGAGGGAAAGCTCTGCCTGAATCACCAAGTGACTCTTAACATGTCTAGCAAGTGATGTGGCCATGCTGATGTTGGTGTTGGGTGGTTGTATTTCAGGTGCGTGTAGAGGATCATGCAGATAGTTGAATTGTAGTGGATGCAAAAACACAAAACTGTTTATTTAGAACAGAAATAAATTGAGTTAATGAATTTTAAAAAAGGAAAAAAAAAAAGGAGCAGAGGCATTTTTATTAAAAAACCCCAAACACTCTTCTCCCTCTGTCCCCAAAGAAACCCAGACCAGTGAAGTATGGGTGATGATACGCTGTTCATTTAATAGGGCTGAATGAAGGACTAAGCTGATCCTGTCTGCGTTTAAATGCCGCTCAAAGGGCTATGAAAATTTCAGAAGCTTTCATTTACATCACCTACAAAAATGTTAATTACTTCTGTAAAATTAAATTTTCAAATAGTCTATTGAAGTCAAAGCATTTAATTAAATACAGCGTCACAGATAACAACATTGTTAAACAATGAAACTATTTGATTAAGAATTGCCCAGTATGCTGTTCCATGCCCCCACAAGTAATTTGTAGTCATGTTTCAGAACAGTGCACTCACTCCTTTTTGGCTTCAACTAAAAGCATCTATTTTCACATTGCAAAAATGCAGGCAAAGCAGTAGAGTATTTGTTTATAGTATGTGTAAACCTCATTGTATGATGATGATTTGTCTGAAGTGGATTGAAACCCTGTGTTTGTCAGCATTGTTGTGGCATAAGTTCCTGACCTTTTCAAATGAAGGAGTCTGTAGTCTTTTTTACTGAAAATAATTCAGAGGAATTACTTTAGCTGTTGCTTGGGTCCCCTCTTTGGGCCAGAAAACAAGCACTGGGGTAAAATGTCTACTTTGCGCCTCTTAGTGAGTGACAGATAGGGAGATTGCTTGTAGCAAGAAACTCAGATCTCCTTTTTGATTTTGTGGGTGGAAGGGGAGAGGGAGATGTTACTGAAAGCTGAGTTTGCTTACCATGATGTAAAACAAGTAAGACTCAGGAAGCCCATCAGCACAAAGTTTGAAGAATTGGCAATGATTTGGCCTAAAATGGGCCAAATCTTAGATCAAGAAGGAACTTCAGAACAGTTTATCATAGTCTGCTTTCTTGGTAGAAGGGAGAATACTAATTGCACAGGCTTTGGGACTTGCATGAGGTGGTGCCGTGGCAGCCGTGATTCCTGAGCCTGGTTCTGCATGGTTGCACTCAAAGCTGTGCTTCCTAGCGCGAGTGTTTGGCTGTGCTGGTGTTCTGGTTTCATTTGGTTTTGAATAATTTACTGCATTGAATGTCTTTTTTCTTTTGTTTTCTTTCTTTCTTTTTTTTCCCACTACAGCCTCTGCAAAATGAGGTGAGATCTAGTTGGTGTGATCAGTCTTGAATGGTTAAGGTGTCTGGGAAAAGACTTTTCTGTTTTGTCAGGTGTAGTACATTGCCTATAACACAAACAAATGTTAAAGTCTTCCCTTGGGAAAGAAGTATATGGCATAGTTCAACAAAATACTGAAAGTTGCTTAATGGATAGATCTGTATGTGCTGAAGCATGCATTTAAGTGGATTTCTGCTTGGGCCTGTTAAAAGACTTCCTCCTAAACATGAATGACTTGAGCTTTTGGTAATATTATCAGCATGGGATCAGGGATTACTGTAAATATGTTTTCCTGCTGTCTAGTTCTGGAACACAAACCAGCTGTCAGTCTGCTGCATTCTTGGGGTGTGGGGGATTGAAAAAATCTCTGCTTTTAAATAAATGCAGCTGTGTACTTGTGAAGGAATCTGATTGGTATTTTTGTTGCTCTTACTGCTGCATGATAAATATTCTCCTCTGTATTTTTATTATTATACAGAATGTAGACATTTCCAGACCTCCCGAGGACGCTCTTGTAACAGTCCCTGCTCATCAGTGAATCCTGTGTGCTGATCAACTATCGAACTTGGGGTGCTGTTTTCATCCTACTACTTCAAAATAAATTGAAAAACTAATCATTCCAATCACTTTGAATTAAAAAAGCCCCACCCAAACCCAACAACTCAAAACCCAAACCAAATGTTTGTACAGCGCATGACTTGAAAAAATTATCAAATCACAATAAAACTGTATTGTACTGGTTAATTTATTGTGGATGAGTTACCAAACATTGATCGGCTGTCACTGGAATGCTGTTTTTGCAAATGGCTATAATTTAAAGATCCTGCAGCATTAAGTTTTATCATAACAGCCAGCAATCATTTAATGTTAGTTGCAGTGTGTTTGTTTATGAAAGCCATGAAACACAACATCCTGTGTGAGATAAGAAAAAGTTGAAGTTTGTTTTCTAGGCACCAGTATTATCTATTTCAGTGCCCTTAGGAGTGATTGGACTGCTATGTAGCATAAAATAACAATCCGTAGTTACTGTAAAACCTTAATCCTGCTGATCCATAGCACCTAGTGCTCTAGATGTGCTAATTAATGATGTGCTGTTTGAAGAGGGTAGCAAGTTTTCACTTAGTTCCAGAACAATTATTCAAGGTGAATGTATATGAATGTTTTTAATATACTACTTTTCTTAACAGCTGTTCTGCATTAAGTAGGCTTTAGGGTTTGCCCGCCAGCAGAAGTAGTTTTAAATTTCCTCTGCTTCTTGTATGGACGTGGGTGATCAACAAGCGTTTACAGTTCTGCTCTGTATGTTTTGTACCCAGATTTTATCTAGGCTACAAAAAGCAGTGTTGACCATTTCAGAACGTGGAAGCAGTTAGCCTGATGATTTTGTAGCTGGGTTGTGACTCCAGTAAGCGCGGGATCTCAAACCAGCAGGGTATGCATCCTTTGTTGCAATTCAACAGCAAAACCTTTCACAGGCTGGAGAAGACTGCAGCTTGTCTGAGATGTCGTGCCATGCCTTGCCTCCTTTCTCTGCGATGTTATGGTGGGCAAAATGAGGCAGTGGGAAGCATCTGTGCCATTCAAGCAGCTTTGTTTAGGTAGCATCGAGTTTGGGAAAGGCAGAAAGTCACCAAGTCCTGGAACTGTTGTCCGATGGGGGGTCTTTTAGTCTTAAAAGTAAGCAAGAGTGGTGTGTTGTGGAGAGCTTTTATCTGTTAGGTTTCTCAGGTGGTACGTTTTTCCAAAACTGGGATTTTGGAAAAAAAGTGTTACATATCTGCACTTCTAAAATGACACTGAAGTTTTCAGAGGTTTATAGCAATTGGAAATGTCTGATATAACCAAATAACCTTCTGGCCAGAGAGCCTTCCGCTGTACCGCTTGGTATTTAGTTAAATCAGTGTCCCAGGGTGGGCTGGGACTGTGGGAGTCCGGATTATTTTCCTCTCTCTGTCGTGACCGTGACGTGTTTTGTCAGTTTTCCGTGTTTAATTGCCCCACCCTCTTGGCATGTGCTTTGCCATGAAAAATGCCACGGAGGAGGAGATCTGAGCCTGCCATACCTGCTTGCACATTAATTAGTGAGTCCAGTTGCTTTTACCTGAGAGTTGAAGTGATATCCTTGGGAGGTTGCAGGGACACTGGCCATAGTCAGGTTCTGAGAAACTGCACTGAGACGGCTTGGAGTCCTGTCACCTCCTCAGGCCACGATGGAGGAAATACTGTGCAAATCTAAACACATTACGTTTTTGATGGAGCCAAAATCTGCGCAGGCGTCCGCTGTGGAAAAACTGAGTTTTGCTGCTTGAAAAAGGATGGCTTGGGCTGTCGGAGGAAAAGGAGGGGGAAGATGGAAGGGGCAGGAACTTGGCCAGAGAGGAAAATGGGACATGCCTGCTCTGTGGCCAGCAGAGGTTGCGGAGGGAGGGGAAGCAGCAGAAGCGCCCAGGACCCTCCATCCCTGCCAGCTGCTGCCAGCCTGATTTCCTGGGGCTGTGACTGTGTGTTGTTCTCTTTGCTAAGCATAACCCTCATGGTGCTGATGCATGCAGCGGAGTGAAGTGGATATTTAAAAGCAGTTTTGCGCTCTAAGGGGTCCCCTATTACAGCAGAATGGCTTAATGGTCCTTTCTGGCTTATTTTCTTAGTAAAAGAAAGGCCTGATGCTGGGCGGGAAGCGGCAGTGACGGTTTGTGGCACAGCTTGCCGAGGGAAAACTGGCTGATAAGAGGACTGGATTGTTTATATTGTGCTGTTTATTTCTCTATTTATGCCTGTGCTGGTTCTTTTCCCAAGAGGCTCTTCCTGTTCCCTAGAGGAGCCTTCCTGCAAAATCTTCCTGTTCTGCTGTGACGATCGCATGTAGCTAGTCAAAATAGAACTGAAATGGCAGGCTCTGTCCTGTTCGGAAACCCATAGCACTTAATTTCTGGGGGAGGCTCTGTTCTGTAGGAAAAAAAAAAAAATGTACAAAGCAGGGAGGAGTATAACAAGGAGAGGAAGAACAGTGGTATAAGAGCATATTTGAGTTAATCTGTGTGTTTTGAGTCTTTCCAGAGAGGAGTGGGTGAGATGGACCCTTGTGCAAGGCAGAGCGAGACTGCTCCTGCCCTGGTGAGTGCTGAGCCTCCCCGAGGAGCAGGCTCTGGAAGCAGCCAGCCCCTGCCCAGGCTGACCAAGGGAGAGCCCATATGCCTTGGTAGAAATAGTATTTAAAAAAGGTGTGTGTTGTTTTTATTCCCACTCCTGTGTTTCCTGGGCTCTCCAGACCGTGTTGCTGCTGGTGCATGGCAGTGGTAGTGCTGTTCCCAGGACGGTAGTTTTGTCCAGGTATGCTTTGGTAAGGCAGTGCTGAACAGTTGCAGGGACACCTTTTGGTCCCAAAAGTGAGGCTAAAACCTCAGTTGTCTTTCTAAGCAGCAGCACTGTTCTCGTTGCACGGCTTTTCTCTCTTGATGCCCATGGCTGTTCTGGAAGCGTGTACAATCCCACCTGCCATCGTCTAATCTAAAGTGATTCCTACGAGTAGGAATCCATTTGCCATTAATGAGGATATTAGTCCCTTTCTAAGCCTCAGTTCCTCCGGTCTTGCAGTTAGGTATTCTGTTTGTCTAATAAGCCCTAGGGTGTGTTTATTAGGGTTTATCCCAGACAGAGTTTTCTTTCTTCAGTGTGACAGTCCAGTGTGCTTCGCTTTTACAGCCCATTCTCCTTCACATTTATTCAAATTGAAGCACTTTCAACTTTCTTGACAGCGTATCGATATTCCCTCTTGGTTCTGTCTCTGTTGTTAAGATGCTGCTTTCATCTGATACCTCTCATTGACTTAAATAAGCTGTATCTTCTTTCTTGTCTTGACTACTTTGTTTCCTTTTAGTTTCATGTTATAGCTGTCTAGTTCTTGCTGCTTGTGGACTAATTTCCAGTACTTCTGGATTCCTGCATATTGATGTGCCATTTCATGCTCCATTTAATTTTCTTTGAATCAACATCAGATGCTCAGCTTAAAAGATTTCAGCCAATATTCTTGGAGTGCCTGCAGAGACATCGCCGCAGTCCCAAGGAATTTCTGGGTGTGTTGCATCAGTTGCTAAGAAAATACAAAGAAATGCAACAAATACCAGCATGTGTGTGTGTGGTTTTTTCTGGGGTGTTCTCCCCTCCCCCCCCACCCCCACCCCCCTTGTAGTCATGCAGAATGTCACTTGTTTCGCCAACTCCTCATGTTCTTAGACAGGTGCTGACGCTTTCTGTGTGTCCTTTGCTGCAGAAGAGATGCTACTTGTAGAAGCTTCTTCCTGAAATAGGATGGTTGCTTTTCTTTCCTTCGAAGAGAGAAGTCAGAGAGTGGGTTGGGCAGCGTGCTGGTGGGTGCAGAGATTTCCAGGACTTGGACGACTGTGCCCAGCAGCGTTCGTGTGTGTGTTCTCAGAAACCTTGGTGTGGTGTGTTTGTGGTGGAAAACAGGGTGATTTACCCAAGAGCTTGAAGGCTGATGAGAAAGGAAAGGGCTAACACTAGTGTAGGAGAATTGGTAAGGGCAGAAGTGATGTTGGCACACTTCAACCCCCAATCAAATGTGGTGCTGCTTGTTTACCTCCTGTTTTCGTAAGAAATGGCTGAAAATCCTAGAAACTGGGATTGGGGAGGGGAATGACTTGCTTTTTAAGTTGATGCATTTTGACTGATGGACTTGTGTGTATGCTGTCTGAGAGCGTGTGCTGAGTCCCCCTCGCTGTGTGCTAGCGGGGCTCTCTTTTTCCTTGAGTTGGACTGAAGAGACTTCTTTTCCAAGTAAACTCTAATAAATGTGGTTGTAAAGCCACTGAAACATTATCTGATGTCAGTATGACATCTGCCAACATGCCTATGTATCCTGAAGTGCATTTAGACTTTGTTACCTGCTCTTTAGGGAAAACTTTACGTTACCAGCTCTTCAGGGAGTTATTCAGAGTCCTTCCACTGACTTAGCTGCATACAGACAGGATCAGAATTAGCTTTATAGCTGTTGGTGTTAAGGAGTCATTTCCTGGAGTGTGCTCGAAACAAGGAGAGATGGGTTTCCCTCCCTCCAGTTTTATCAATTCTTGTGTGGTTTATGACCTTTGCTGCGTGGTTCTGTTTTTTCTTATACTATATGCATAAAGACTAGAAGAGAGAGTGGATTAGGAAAATGTGGTTAAAAACGGTGGTTAAAGGGAAAAAAAGTCTTAAAAACCATAACATTGTGACCTGCATATGGTGTGCAGAGTCGGATTGTCTTAGCAGACCCGGTGTAATACATGTCTTAGAGATGCTGCTTCACTGGCAGCAGAGAGCCTGCGTTTAGGTATCTGAGGGACTTGGGCTCTGTGAAGCGTGTAGCGGCTGGGACGAGGTCTAAGCCTGGCTTCTGACTTCTGCTCATGGGCTGGGACCTTTCCTTGTGTTTTACAAAACATTTTGAGGAAATCAGCGTTAAAACTTGCTCACCTTTTGCCTTGTGTAATAGCCGTGTGTTAAGCAAAACTACAGCTGACTATGAGACCCTTGCTTTAAAATCTTTTTTGTCTTTAAATTTGCAGAATGTAGGTGTGGATCGGTCAAGAGAAGAAGCTTTGAGGACAGTACCTAACCACCTATAGCTCCGGTTCCCGGGGGCAGCAGCCCTTCCTCCATCACAAGAATGTTAAGTCGCAGCTCAGGTCCAGGAGAATGGAGAAGGCGTAGCTGAGTGCCGAGTGAGTTGGAATGAACGCACCTCCCCTTCACTTTAAGACATTTTGAATGTGATTCAGCTTGTTTGGAGAAAACCTGTAGTGCTGGATAACTCCCAGTGCCAAAAGGTATCGGTAAAAAGATTTATGGGAAGCAGAGTAGAGTTGGCTTTAGATTTTTCATACGTAAATTTGTGCGGTTTCAGTGGTTTTTATTCTTCATCTGTGGATACTGCAAGATGGTTAATTGCCCGTGTCAATTTTACTGTCAGATTTTAACTAGATTTTACTTTCTTTTTTAAATGTTTTTCTAAGAGTTCCTCTTATTTTTACTGTGAATGCCTAGAATTACATGGAGATTTTTGTGATGGTGTATTTAACATGGATGAAATTCTACATTTTGAGCATTGGAGGCTTCATGTTGCAAAACTACTTTAAATGGGCAAGCCTATCAGCTCTGTTAGCTTCTCTGTTTTAAATTGAGCTTTGGTTTGCCAACCATAGCTTAAACTTTTCTGAAATGGGGAGACTTTCCCTTGTAAAATAAAAGCATTAAAGTTGGATTTGCTACCTGAAAGATTCTGCTGTTTTAGCAAGATTTTAACATTTTCCAGGCACCAGCTGTATTTTGGAGGGCAGTGGAAGACACAGTATTAAGTGGTGGACGTGTGAGTATAGCTAGCAGCCTGGGTAGTGAATCGAGAGAGAGAGATGTCCTTTCTGCTGCAGTTACAGGAGGGGATGAGCTGCTTTTCTGAGACTGGAAGGGAGGGGAAAAGGATTCAGACTGTCAAGGGCTGGAGAAGCTGCTTGTCTTAGTGCTGTGATTTTTTTTTTTTTTTAGTTATTTTTTTTAGCCAACTTTTGGAATGCATTTCAACATAAAAGTATGTTTCTCTTTCATAGCCACAGTTAATATGTACATCAGGAAACAATACAGAAAGGTTAGGTGGAGTTTAACCCTTCTAACAGCTCATGCAAGAAAAACACCAGGTAAATTGTGAAATGATTTTTAACATGGCACACCTGCCTTGGGTTTTTTTTGTGTTATTTTTTAGCACTTTCCACCGTGCCAGTTCTTCGCTGCTCTTTTATACCTTGTGAAACTCCAGTGCTAAAAATGGAATTTTCTATGTCTGTTGAGGCCGTGACCTTTTAACTGTACTAAATCAATGTGTATTCTATATGTGTGTTACCAGAAAACTGAAGCAAGCTGCCAGCACTGCTGCTTGCTCTTAGTTCTGAATTGAGGAGAACTATTCATTGGTAGCTGGACTGTGTTTTTTCTGAGGACTTCTGTTTAACTAATTGAGCTTTTACCATGTATGTTGTTGGGTTTTTGTTTTTGGGGTTTTTTTTTTTTTTTTTCCTTAATTCCTGTGTGAAATACCGGGCCCTCATAACATAGTTTTGCAGGCAAGGGCTAAATTGTCTTTTGTTTGTGCAGGGTTTATAAAATAATGTGCTGCTGTTGTTATTTGTTTTGATAAGCTAATTTCAGCAATATATTCAGCTCTGGAAGTAAGCCATACCGTATCACTGGGTTCCATTTCAGAAGAGGAATGCATAGGGTGCGGAATGACCAGAAACACTTGCTTCAAGCGCTGCAGTCTAAAGCTTTGTGTGTGTGATCCACGCGTTTCAGATCTTTATTAATTCAGCTGTGTCCGTAGCTATTGTGCGAGGAGAGACCACACAGCACTGCTTAGAGAAGTTAATTTATTGATGTGTAGTTAACAAGGCCACCTTCATGGCAAAAATGTAGAAGTAATTTCCCCTCCCAATTTGACGTGTGTTGAGCATGGGAAAGCCGGGCTGCGCTCCAGGCAGCCCTCGCTCCTCTGGCCCTCTGCCGTCCAGCTGCGACCAGGAGTTGTGAAACAGTTTTTAAATTGAGAAAGTCAGAGTTTATCCATAGTTATGGAGGGCAAATCCCAGGAGACTGTATGAGAAGAGCGGGGTTTTACCGGCAGACTGGGGTACTTCTTGAGCTCAGACCTGGTTGCAGAAATGTGGTGGAAGGAAAGGTTTCCCCTAGTGAGAGCTGAGCCCAAGGGCCTCTTCTCTTCACTGGCAAGCACAGGTTGAGATGTCTCCCCTCTCTCCCTTTCTTTGTTTTACCTCTCTTGACTTTCAGAGGTGCTGTAAAATTCCTTGAGGCTAAATGTTTTATGTATAGTGGGTATTTTTATAGCCTTCTTTTGAATATACTGTGATGAGTGTTTTACTAAGTGGGTGTTCAGTAAAAAGAATTGTATACAAGTGTAAATAAACTGTTATGCTGATACTTGAAGAGAAAAAAATCCGTAGTTGTCTCTTCTACTCTAGGAAGATACTAAATCATTGACTGCATCTGACCCTTTGTAGCTGGTGAGAGCAAGTATAGACAACGAATGTAGATTTGAAGTGAGTGATCGGTTCTCCCTGGGACGTAACCACCTTTCTGGAAAGGCACTGTTAAGAATTGGAATTGCAGATTATTGTCACTGTCTAAAAGCTGCATATGTTGTGGTGTGTCATTCCCCCCCCGCCCCCCTTTGATGGAACAGTCACAGACAGGGGAGGTGAAAACCCTTGTCCTGACCTTGCGTATTTGTACCCATGTTTATTTTACTGCATTCTGACTGTTAATGCACTTGCTAGCTCAGATGCAGTCTCTCAAATGGGATTAAACTGTCTTTTCTTACATCATTGGCCTTTGTCGTAATCTTTCAGACAAATGTAATCATTTGACCTTCGATCCAAGTAATAAAGATCAAATGCTACAATGTGTGCTGATGTGTGTTTCTTTCTATGCCCATTTGCTGTAGCTGAAGTGCCAGGCGCGTGTTCCTGCAGGTCCGCAGGTTTCCACAGCTTTCGGAAGCGTAGGAATTGTAGCTTGGTTAAGAGAGCTTGTATACAGGCATAAGAATTAAGTTAATTTACTCCATCAGTTACTTTACTCTGAGAAATAATTATAATTAAAGTAACAAACTCAGTAACTGAGGAAGATGTTGGAAGAATCTGTTGAATAAATACAAGTCCAGATTTGCACGCAATAGAGGAGAAAGGTAAGACTTTATTAATTTTACCTGGTCATTGGTATTTTAAGATCTGATCCACACTCTCAAAGCTACACTGTTCTTATATTGTCTTCCAAATGCTGCAGCTGTTTTGAGAAAGCTGAAAACCAACAGCAAAATGCTGCCTTCTAGTACAAATTTGCAGGTACAGGTTTGGTAGATGGCATTAGATTTGCAGGGGTGCTTGTCATTCTGAAGGATAAGGACAAAACTAATTACTACTTTGTGGTTTAGAATTATGTACTCAAATTTTCCTGTCTTCTTGATCACTGTACTCTTCGGTGGAAGGAGTGTTTTCTTCTGTTTTAACTCTGCTGTGGATTTATGTTTGTGTGGGAGGTAATTTTGTTTGTTTTGGAGCTTTTAGGCTGCTTTCTGGACAAAATTCTTTAATATCTCCATCTCCCTGTAGCATGAGGATGGCCCAGACTGCGATGCTTGAGCGAACCATTTGCTGTCCGCCAGGTGGCCCTCGGGCACAGCCGCTCAGTGGAGGAGGTCCCCAAAGCCTATGGCCTGCGGAAATCGTCATTCCTGGTTGCTGTAATGAGCTAATGTCTCTGGCAGGGCAGTTCTCCGTTCATGTGGCACAGTTACCAGTACGGCGCTGCTGATGAGGAAGAATATAGTAACTGCTCCACGTAGGAAGGGGGTCTCTGCCCACGTATTGTGAGTGCAGTTGGGCTGTTAGAAGGTATGCTTGTGGCAGCAGGAGATGCTCCAGGTAAGTCAGTCAAATACCAGCTGAAAGAGTTGCTGTGTGAGTACCAAGGTCCGTCTTGGGACCTCTTACTCCAGAGCGAAGCAGGTGTGTGCACTGAGCAAACGTTCCCACAAGCAGCAATTACTACTTCTTGTAATTCATTACAGCTTCTTGTCCAAATAATGCTGCAGTGGCAACCACATTTGTAACTTCTTATACAGAAAAGCATGTCTGCTTGGGTACAAGCATCCAGCACTCACCTTTGAAAGCAGAATAACCTGGTGAAAAGTGGCAAAACAGAAATGACTTAGGTTACCTGAAGGGGAGAAAACCAAGTTTGCTGCTCTCCCTGGCAGCAACTCAGTGTTTGTTCCCCCTCTGACAGGGTTTTGTGCAAGTGCATGTGGTGGTAATTAGGCAAACCCAGTCTGTTTGGAAATGCTGGCTATGTTCTGTCTACTCCAGCCTCAGTCTGCTGTACGCTTAGATGACATCCAAGTCTTACTGGCATTACCTGAATTACAACAATAAGCTAGAGCTGTTCTTTAGAAGAAAAACAAAAGGTGGCAGTGTATTTTTTTGAGTCTCTACAAAGTCGTGAGGTGGGGTGTGTGGGATAGCTTTCTCCTGCTCTTTCAGGAGGATTAACAGTCTGAATATACCCAGAAGCTACAGGGTGCTCCTAAGAGCGCTGTACCATTGTGTAACTGTTGGACAAACTGATACTCACAGGTACATTTTTTTTCTACCTGCTCAGTGGTTGAGAAAATTAAATCATTTGCAATAGTGTTACAAGAGACAGAAGGCTTTTGAGAAGCAAAGGGCCTTGCTTCATTCTGTATTTTACGAGCTGACTGCAAGAGCAGCTTTGGAAAGAGCTTTGCGGTAATTACAGTAGTTTTTCTTTCTCGTTAATGGTTAAAAATCAAAATTCAGCAGTAGGTATTGCAACAAAGCACGATCTAGTTTTGTACCCTTTTTACAGCAAGTAGAAGGAACCACAGCTGCTGTATTAAAAACAAGCAAATAAAATTGGAAGAAAGATTTTGTGCTTGGCAGTTAAGCAAGATGCTTCCTCTCTGGCAGACCAGTCGTTACCTGATGATTTTCTCCTGGTAAGCTGCTGTGATCATACTGTGTATTTTTATTGATAGGAAGTGGTGTTTAACAGCAGAAACTCATATTCCCAGGCAGTATGCTGTGGCTGCTGCAGGATACTTAGGCCTCAGTGTCTTATGCTTATACTGCCTCAGAATAAATATTTAGAATGATCACTGAAGCTTGACTCTGCTTGGCACTGACTCCTCGGCATGAGAGACAGGCTTTATAAAACAAAGTAGTTACAGTGGCACCAAGCTGCTTCCTACAACAGCTAGTGTTACACTATGAATCTCTGCTTTTGCCTAATTCTTCATTTTGCTTAATTCTCCTAAAATATTTGTGTTATTTTCGTAAGTGATCAGAGCTTATAAATTATTATTTTTTTTACTGTAGTTTAAAGACAACTGGAGTTTAACTGTATACTCTAGGAAAAAATCATAAAGCCATGAATGAAAGTTTAATGTAACTTTCTTTTAATTGAAGACAAATAAAAGAACCAAGGGCTCAAACACTTTTTAAAAAGACATCTTCTGTTCCTCAGTGTCTTCTCTCGAGCAAAATATACAGCATATATATATATATAACATAACTACATTCAAGTACCAAACAGAATTTACATTTTCCCAAATAGAGAAAATAATGCACATGATTCACATACCTTAAACCCAACCATGCATAAAAGAACACTGCCAATAAATGAGCAGTTGGACATAATTAATCACACTACTGTGTATTATTCTGAAGTATTGACAACATTGTTGGAACGCTTAACACTTAGCACTTCGGAGTTTAATTTAATCCTGCTTTAAAGTCCGACTCTGTTCAGAGACTTGTCTAAGATCTGTTCAAATTTAGGGTTAATAAAAGAAAATCCATCAAATGCAGACTGATCCATGGACTCAATCAGGTTTTTGTCACTGTAAGACAATTTTGGCTTCTCACTGAGAAATTCTCTGTCAAAGTTGTTGTAATCGCTTGCTGACTTCTGTGTTAAACAGAGAGGGAAGATAGTTTGAGACAAACTTTGTAACTTCTTCCAGAATAAATTGCTTAAATACGAAAGGTTAGGAAGTTATTTCTTGAGCTCCCTCCCTCCACCCCCCCTCCTTTAGAGAAAAATCTCCTTTTTGTCTATTTTAACAAAACTCTAAGATTATAACTGGACAATTGTTTCTTGTTAGTTAAAAGCAAATAGCACCAGGTTGCTTCAGAGAAGAACCACCTGGATTTGCAATGATGTTTCATAGAATTACCCAAAGATTATTGATAAAAGCAATGCAGCACTTATATTTAAGCCCAACATTTCTTGCCACTAACCAAGATTTTTAAATTCCTGAAAGCATTTTACAGTCTGTACTTGTTCAGAGAAAAAAGCGATGCCCAATTGCAGCTGCTTTGTGTCTGGATAAAATATTTTTGTGCGTGTTTCAAAAATTCACATTACTAAAAACCACGTTTTACACTCTGAACCTCCAAAGGTTACTGCTTGTAGGATTGTTACGTTTCCAGAGTTCCCATTTCTGTGGGAACATGCAACATGAAGCCTTCCATTCTTGAACGGGACAGCTCTCCTCCATCGAGCAGGTAAGTACATTTTGAAGAGGCTGCATTACCTCCTGTACCAGTACAGGGTGGAGGAAAACTGGTTTGGTTTCTTAACGAGGTGAGATGAAGGAGCAGCATCCCATGGTGATACAGACTATGAATAACACACTGTCTGTTCTTCAGATGTTTTTTTCAGGTAACATTAGGCATGTACATCGCAAATAGTTCTAAGTTCAGTAGTACAGAGAACGCATCTTTTTGCCCACTTTGAGACTCTCAGATGAGTTTGAAACAGCACATTTAATGCTTGTACAGAATGCCTGCAGGCAGTTACCAGCTGAGTACCCTCAAGTTATTGGTCCTTTTCAGAAGGGAAAAATGCAAGAAACTATCAACATTTCTAACATAGAAGAGAATGGATATCAGAACTATTAGTTGATTTTCCTGAAGATTATATTAGTAAAGAAGCTCCTTGAGAGAGTACAGGAAGACAGTCTTAATAGGGAGTTTTCAGGGCAGTCAGAGGAATATAGTGCACCTTTTTATAACTGAACCATCCAAGAACAATGGGGTTTGAGATACATAACTATCTCATTTATAAAATGTGAGGAGAAACTTGCAGTAGGATAGTCTGAGCAAGTTAGAGAAATGACGCCTTAGGCTGACATTTGCAATACTGCTAAAGAACAAAGAATAACCCACGTACCACTTTCGGCCTGAAAGGAGGGTCTACCTCCCTCTTCTCTAGCGCTGTCCAGTTGATGGTTTTGAAGAAAGGATGGTCTCTGATATTCCCAGTGACCCCAAGTCGTCTTGTTGGATCCCTTTCAAATAGCTGCAAGAGAAGATAACCTGGTAAAGCCTTATGTCTGCTCGAAAGGTAGGTGGCACTGGAAGAATAACAGGTATACTGCTAAAAGAACAAAAGTTGCTTACAGTACACAGACCATTAGTAATTAGTCTGACCTGGCTTTCCATTTGCAAAAGTAATTTGCTTGCTGATAAGCAGCTCCTTTAAAAGCCTAGATTTGTCCCTCCCTGGACAAATACAGTACCGTGACCCACTCATTGATCATCAGTCCTACCTTTTCTAATATATCTTTTGATTCTTTGGTAATCCAGCGTGGGTAGTGAGGGGTGTCCACTCGGATTGACTCAAACAATTCATCTTCATCATCCCCATGGAAAGGGGATTGTCCAATAAGCATCTCATACAGCAGGACCCCAAATGACCACCAGTCCACAGAGAATGTGTACCGCAAACCTTGCAGGATCTTGTTCCACAGAAGAAGTGCAGAGGAAGAAATAATTAGTAAAAGGCAGCAATATATACCAAAAAACAGAAGAGGGATTTTAAGAGAGAATCTTTAACTAGGATATTTAGGGGGAAAAAAAAAATCCAGCTATTTGACAAATTGTTGACCCTGATGCACATCTGTAGTTTTATCCTTGGCTGCTGTTTGTGGAAATGTGGACAGCTCAGTGGACAGGTCTTTGCTCTCATTCAGAAATTTTCTCCTTTAAATAACCATATACTTGGAAAGCATCTTCTCTAGTTTCTTTACAAGATGAAGGGAGAAGCAAGTAGCAATGAGAAGTAGATTACTACCAAACAGACTTTGACATCATTTATAGCTTTAACAGCTAACTACCTTATTTGGGCTACTTTACAAATCAGAAAAATTCCCTGTGTTCATAGTTGGTTTTTTAACTTAGTGAGAGTCCCCTTAGAAGCTGCTTTTGCTTTGAATTTTGGTTGTTTGCATGGGCACAAGTCTGTTCACCATCTGCAATGCACATACGTAGATTCATTTTGTGGGAGCCCCATGTGTATGCTAGCTGTAAAGGCATAAGGGAAAACTAGCTGTTCAAAAACTAAGCACTTCTTTAACATTTCAAAAACATGCTTTTTTTAAACTTGCAGCTATAGAATATTTACAAGGCTCAAGTACCTTCTACAGAGAACTCAGCTTTAATGTGGTTTTTTGTTTCTGTGCTAATTAGGCTTTTACATTTCTGAACTATTAGTCTACAAAGGGATGATTAATCACAACGGCCATTCTAACATTGGTATATTAAATCCATCCCAGCAGTGTGTGGCAGTGACATACTGACCTCAGGAGCAATGTAGTCTGGGGTCCCACAGAAAGTGCTTGCCTTGTTCTCGCCAACAACATTTTCTTTGCACATTCCAAAATCAGCTATTTTGATGTGGCCTTNATCAATACCTACCCTATATCATAGAAAGGCTTTTCAAGAAAATAATCACCCATCAACACAACACAAACAAAATAAAGAGTATTTTTGTACTTTCAGAGTACAGGCAGTAGGGAGAAGGGAAGAATTGTCTCTTCTCAGAGTGTATAAGAGGCTGAGGTGTATATATAGTCTGTGACCTTATAATCCTCAACATTTGCTTTCAGATCCAAAAGCACACCCAGTGCTTCTGGAAGGAGGCATGAGTTAGTTAATGCGCCACCAGCTGACATAGTGCTACACCAACTCCATAGCTCAAAAGAAGGATTGCTGGATTCTTAGAGCATTTGGCAGGAGCACGAATGTTTGAAGCCTGCCCAGTTTTTAATACTACCTGTGACTTGTTCCTAGTTACAGCACGAGGGGGTTCATGTGTTGTGGCCACGGTCTGTGAAGTGTCCTATTCATGTCTTTTTTCAGAATAACACTATTCAATCAAGTAAGAGCTTTTTAACAGCAGTTTCCAAAAGCTACATCCCCTCCCTTTGACTGCGATGCATTTTTTTGTCCATCTGGCTGCAAAAGCACATACCAAGGAGGGCAGGCTGAAGAGGAACTGAACAGCCCTTCTGCTTACCAAGAAAGACTTGAATAGAGCAGATAATTTTACATGAGAACAGGGCAGTCTTTTCTCCTTGGTAACGTAAGTTCCCACTATCAGCCACTTACACTGCTCAGATGGTGAGCTGCAGCTCGGACCAAGAGTCCCTGATCTAATGCAATGCACCGTAAATCCTTCCATGTTTGGACATCAGCTGCTGTTCACACGAGTAAACAATGTATTTGAGATGGGGAAAACTCATTGTAACCTAGGGCGCTGCACTTAACTAGCTACAACAAGTTCTACAATCTTTTGTATGGATGTGCACTTACTTACATGCAACGCCTACCTAAAACTGCTCCCGTCAGGTTATGTGATTATACTGGTAAACATCCTATGTGAGACAGGGAAAAAAAGAAAAGTACCTTTCTTTTTGCTGGTGTCTGAAAATATTTAATATTATGAAATCTCTCTCCAAGAACGTTCTAATTTAACATAGCGAAATTTAACAGCAAGCCTAAAAATGCTCTAGAAAATCCAGGATGGAAGGATTTCATGCTGATGACAGCATATCCTGGAGGTTGATCCTTTCCTGTATAAAAATCTGCAGGAGGCAGTGGGAACACAGTTGGGTACAGTAAGTACTTTCCTGGGTTATGGCTGCCTTCTCGAGAGGCAGACAGGCTTGCAAGAATCATCTTTCTTCACCAAGGAGGATTCCTGTAATGTTCATCCTCTTTACAAACACTTTTTTACTAGTCTCTAACTGCAGAAAATTGCTTTAAAGGATGGATGCTCCAACAGATGCTTCCTGTTTCTATAAAGGGAGATGGACAATAGCAGGTGTTTTGGGGCACATTCACCTAAGGCCTTGTGTAACTTCCTCTCAAGCACACAGCCATTATTCTTTGTACCTGTTTGTTTGTTACAGAGGTAAGAGCTACCTGAGCAAGTAGTTACCGAATGGTGCTTTGAAGCTGGAGGTGGGGTGAAAAGGCTGGAGAAAGGAAACAGAGAAAACT
>WAAD01036751.1:221-20418 GCA_013389945.1 Fregata magnificens | reverse complement strand
TACAGACAAATTCCCAAAACAGAAGTCCATATCCAGGTAGCGCAAAATAGTTATGAAATGCCAGTGCTGAGCTGATGTGCAAATCAGTCCAATATCCTAAGTGCATTTCAGGGGGAAGTAAAAAAAGATTCATTCTCACTTCTAAGGAAATCTGCCTGCTTCATTGAAAATGACAGTTTTGTTTCAGTAAATGTTTGAAAGGAAACCCTATTAAGTTTCTGGGTCAATTCTTCCTTTTTCTTAAAGTCTGTACATTCCTGCAGTATCAAATCACTGTTAGCCTCAAATGTAAGTTACCATTGGTAACTCATGGGCATTTTTCAAAACAAAATTATTTTCAGGTATTACCTGAAAACCTTTGAGTTTATAAAGACCTGTAGCTTTTTGTGAGTGACATTTGTGTATTTCTTTTACTGATCAGCTCTCACTAAAAGCACTTTTTTTTTTTTCCTTGTTTTTTGCTTGGGAGGGTAATATGAAGCGGCTGGGTAAAAGGAAAGGATTGCTGGAGACAATTTCTTAAGAAACAGGGTCTGTGTGCTACCAGCTTCTCTGACTGTGATTTTTTGTTTTCTGAATCCATGACTGAATGGGTACCCTTCTGCTTAGGTTTTAGGATGCACATAATCTTATTCACAGGGACTCAGAGATGGTGCAGAGAGAGACCTGTAAACCTTCAAAGCCTTGTGCATGTAGCAGGTACACCAACAAGGACATTCCCATTTAAGCTTAATCAAAACAAGGTGCAAAGAGGACCTGTTGGGACTGTCCACTGAGAAAAAGGCTATCTATTTCTTGTCATGCATGGGCAGAAAAGTGCCCAGGCTCTGTCTGACCACACCAAGGGCAGTCTGAAAGATGAAGCTACCACTGCTGGCAAGGACTACACCAATCAGGAAAGGGTCAGTGCTCCAAAAACTTTGCTTACTACCTGTGTGCTGTAGGAGAAGACCAGCCCAGCTGCGGAAAGGGTCTCTAGGGTTACTCAGCAGGAGGCACATATGGACCTGGCAGTCCAGAGCAACCTGGAAAGCAGGGCAAGGGGGTACGGTTTTGGGGATAGTGATCCTTAGAGAAATAAGGCAGCTTGAAAAATGGGGAAAAACTTGTGATGAGGGGTCAATACAGTTGCTTTGTATTACTTATTTTTAGTATTCTACTACTTTGATTTAGAAAAACAAATCTATGAAGTGTAGCATTTCTGTTCATGGACTGGTGATGATGAAAATTTTCACAAGGTCTAGAAGCCTTGTAAGTACCCAACCTTCAAATGCTTTATCCAGAGCTTTTTGCTATATAACTTTGGGCTGAATTTTTCATAGGAATTGACCTTTAAAGACAAGCAAGTTATTCCTCCTCTCTCCCTCTAAAACTTCCAACTGTCTTTTTTATATGATCAAATAAGCACTGATAACAAGAATGACCCATTGCAGAATTGTCTTGTGCTTTCATTATTACTATTAATTAATTCACGCTACTGTGGGTGCTTGATTTAGGAGGAAGCATTGCCAATTAAGAATAATTGGGAACCAGAGTGCTAGATGTAATTTTTTTTTTATATATATATATTGAGTGGTAAGGAGAGCAACTACACACACCAACACATTTCTGGTCATGTCTCTCCCTCTGCCTGTTACATTCTAGCATTAAAATGAGTTTTAAATAGATTATTAGTAACTGATATTAATTCCAGACCATGCAACAGGAAAGAAATTAAGTTCAAAGAGATGCTAATTAACTCAAAAGTGCAGAGACTACCTGGAGTGAGTTCAAAGTCATTTGTACCAGGTTCTTTTCCATGGTCAGACCTATAATCACAGATTGATATCCAAAATAGTAAATACCTTGATCCCACAATATTTGAAAGATCAAAGATTCATATGTATCACTGTACTTAAGTAGGATCTAGCATAACACGTATGCTGCAGTTTCTTCCAAAAACCTATAGCACCTAACCCACTTCGGCTGTTGGGTTCAAATAATGGAAAAATGCCCTTTGACTGGTCACTTTTCTTAAAAAGCATTGAAAAGAGACTTGTCAAAAAATATGTCATTGTAGTAGTTTTATGACTACATCAAGCAGTTTCTGATAAAGATTATTTTCCTTGTGTTGCATTTCTTTAACTTCAAAGGTTCACGTGGAAAGTGTCAGCCCGTTCTCATTATTCACTCTCTAACTTTATTTCAAACATTGGCTGTTACATTATGCAGAATGCACATTGATTTTGTCCTAATTTTAATATAAGCTTGATCCATGCACAGGCTAGGACTGAAAACATCATGCCATTTCCAGTCTTGCAGCAAGGTTTTAATCACAGCTCAGTTTTCAGCCATAAAAAGGAGTGGAAGAAGCTCTACAGACTTCTTTTGTTTAACCCTATTTTCCATTTTGGAAATATTTCTGCAACTCTTACCTCTGATCAGGTTAAAATCATAAAATTAAAACAGAAGGCATTTTTATTCTGTCTAGCTCGTTTGCAGAGCATATCTTTTATGATATCTACTCACCCACATGAATAATGCTTAAACTGGGAGTGTGAGTCTGAGAAGCACAACTGGAAGCTGCAAAGAAATTTTGTTAATCTACCTGAGCCAGGTAAGAGTAGCAGGAAGGAATATGAACTTCAAAGCTGGGCCATACAAGCCTGGGGCACCTGGGAACGTGCTCTGGTTGCCAACCTGCGCCAAAGTCAGTCCTGCTCTCTTTTTGCTATTATTCTTAGCTACGTGAAATACTTTAAACTTTCTTAGGCTGGCAATCCAGTCTCCAGACACAGTGTGAGCAATACCCTGTGTGAGCTGACCTATATATCCAAGTGCCTACATATAGATCTTATGACTGGACCAGAGACACTGCTTGCAGAAAGATTGCTTTATGGGCTCTGAGTAAATCTTTCCTTACATAAATGACCATGAGCTCTGTGCTGAACTTTTCCCCTGGAATTCCATTCTATATAAATCAGAGCCACTTTTTAAACCTCTTTTCAAGGTTCACAATAAGCTTTCAAGCAAACAACCCGATCTCCATCGATCTCCAGGATAACTTTGGCCAACAAAGTCATGTGAAACATGTGTAGGGGAGAAGCAAATTCTGCAGTCCAACACTTGACTCAATTCCTGTTGCTGCCAGTGTGGTTGGATGAAATCTATCCATCCATCTATCCATGAGGCTCTTTGTGCCTCTAGAACTCCAACTTTTTTTGATCTACTTACATTAAACATACCACTTTTATAAGTTTGTTTTGTGAACTGAAATGACTCCCAGTGAGAATTCAATAGATCTGTTGAAAGTTATGAGAACCAGGAAACAGAGAGTGTCTACAACCAAAGTACTGAGTCTGTAACGTATTTATCACAGAAAGAGAAGATAAGCTCGCAGTACTTTTCAGAGGCTTTAAATTTAATTTCCTTGTAATCGTGGTGCAGGAGGGAGAGGACTGGGTGTAGGATCAGCTCCTTCTCTGTCATTCCCCAGCCCAGCAGCTCAGGTTCAAAGACCACAACCGTCAATGGGCACTTACTAGTTGCTACAAAAAGCCTTTGGGTGAAAGTGTTAGCACATAAGAAAGGCACGCATTAGCATGAGAAGGAACCCTCCCTACCTACCTTAAAACAGATTTTATGAGATGTTAAATAAAATTTTATGTTTATGTAGAAGCTTTATGTCACCTTCTGCAAGAAACAATATCGGTTGGGTTAACACTTATAATTAAAAGGAACTTATAGAAACAGGAATGGAGGTGACTGTAAGTGATCACCACAAGGACTGCTGGGGGAAGAGCAGGGATTTACAGTTGTCTGACTTGGGTGCTGTTTTCCTTTGGGAGCAGGGCTGGACTAAGGAGTGGGAGGGCACCCAGCAGCCCAGCTCCCTTCCCTCTTGGCAGCTTGGTGTGTCACACTGCTGGTCTCAGATGGAGAAAGAGGAGAGAAAAGACCTTTAGAGGAAAGATTTGATTATAACCAGCCACTTGTTCTCACCTTTTTCCAAAAGTGCACATCGTTCATCTCTAATGCATAATTAATTGTTGTGTATTTCTTAACAGTAATCTTACCATGAACATTATTCACATTAGCAGCAATAAGTCATGCTGGCTTGAAACCACACATATACTCTATTTGTGAGGAGGTAGGCCCATAACAGAAAGAGTTAAAGAAGAAATGAAGGTACCACCTGTCAGTGCTGACAAAGTAAGAATTAGGCAACAGCACCAGGACAGACTGAGGAGCACTCACACAGTTTTCATGACAGAAAATGCCGTTGCTGCTGCTGCTGTAAGCAGCTGTTTCAGTCACAAACCCAGGTGAAAAATCTTCTGTACCTGCTAGAGGAAAGAAGGTTGTACTCTGATTAAAGCAAGAAACTGTGTTTAACAGCAGGAAAGCAGGGTTCAACAGACTCCCTCACTGTGCAATATTAGACAAATCCGGTGGGAAATTCCAGCTAAACTGGGGACAAGTACAAGAACTGCAGGGTGAGGGAGGGCATCTGTAAAGGGAGACTATATTGCCATGCTGGATGCAAATTACACACCCAGTGATAAACTAGTTTTTGTTATTCTTTCCGTGTTTTTTTCTGACTTTAATCTCACTATTTTTCCCCATGTTATCCCTCTTCCTTCATACTTGTCAATATCCACCAAAAGCTTTGACCTGCTACCTACAAACTACTAGACCTTTCCTTTCAGACAGTTCATGAACCACTCATCCCAAAGGACTGTTCAATATGTTCAGCCAAAAACAATACTAAATTCCCATTGGCAAGCTTGACTCATTGCAAGTACCTAAACAGAATTTCAGGGTAATCCAAGCAAAAACTGATTAGCCTAGTCTAACTAGAGAGAGTTAAAAACTTCCACTGAAATTGAGTTGCACATAAAATCAATTTTTTTATATAACATTATCTAATGTTCTCCTCTTTTTCTCCTCTTTTGTTTGAAAATGGGCAAAACCACAACGTATGCAGTAAAAGATGTATGTATGGCAACCTCCCAAGTCTGATAAAAATGTGTTTGACTGCCATCTTTTTGTTTGGGGGTTTTCACTGAAAACTGCAAATGTCTCTGAAAACATAAGCAAACGTGATATGATTTTTACACTGAAGTTTCAACTGGAAAAAATGGAGCAGAAGCAAGGCAGTGTTCCTTTGCTTAGCGTGATTGCTACCTTACCCAGCCTGGGAGGCTGAGAGGTCTGGTCAGAGCAACATGAAGGTGGACTAGACAAGAACTAACAGTTCATTACTGTCTTACGAAGCCTATGGAAAACTGGACACCCTGTAAGGTGGGAGTGTGCATCCACCACCACTGCCCCACAGACAGTGCTTCCAGCTCACCCTGTGGCATGTCAGATTCCTCAAACTGAAATTCTCCCCCTCTCCCTCCCATTGCTGGATGAAAAACAGGTTTCTGTGACGCTCCTATGGCTCTGTATCAAAAACCTCGTTTCCACTACACTCACTTGTGCTCAAGCCTCTCTGCAGGATACAGAGAAAAGCAGGTTTCAAGGAGAGATCTGCCTGCAGAGCTTTTTTCCACATATCCTGCACACAGGCGTTGGCTGCTCTGTCCTCTGCATTCGAAACAAATCCTGCCTGCGCCGCTCCGCAGAGAGCCTCAGCAGATGACAGAGATATTTTAGTCTTACTCCTGCTGCACCGCAAGCCCTTCGGAGAGCCTGGGGTACAAACCTCTGCAGGCATGGGCAGGCTGTGTCCGTCTGAGCCCAGCACACCGGGGTCAGCTGCCTCTGGGACCACAGGGGCAAGGCTTCCCCGCCTTCCCAGGCAGCAGCTGAGGGAAAGGATTTGCCCCCCTCCTCTCCTGTAAACCCCCCTGCGTGGACTGTCAGTCAAAGTGAGTTAGCAAGGCTGTCCATGTCTGTATTACTATTGAAGTAAGAATTAAGCTTTACAAAACAATAAAGTCTGGCTTGAGAGGTGCTAACAACTCCACCGATTTAATCTGAATCAGATTAAATATTCATTTCAATAAGATCTGAAAAGGCCCTTTTTTGAGACTTTTTTAATTTCCAGAGCAAGCCATAGAGGGAGGAAACAAGGGGACAACAGGGACTCTACTTCTGAATCCACCTCAATGCGGGTATTTGGCAAATCAAGAAATGTTTATTGTTTGAGTCCTGTGTGTGTTTATTTATTTAGCACCACCTTCCATTCCCATTGCAATTTTGGCAGAAAGCCTGCAATGAATTGTTCTAGGAGAAGGTGGAGGAGTGTGTCATTTTAACTTTTTGCCTGATATACCTGATATATTCATTTCTCAGACTGCTAAAGGTTATTTAAATTCATAGCTTTTCTAACCACAAACAAGGTTTACACACTGAAGAAAATGAACATTGTTAAGGGTTAAATGGACAATTTTGCACTTTAAATGAATTATAAATTCACTCCAGTCAGCCTTCTACTGATTTTTGTCTTTATTAATTTATTTTATAATCAGAGATACTTCATAATTGTGGACCATGCTAATAATTTGCATGACAAGAAGAGAATTCAAGCAAAAATGACCCGTGTACATAACAACCACAAAGCTGATGATGTGAAAAGAACAATACTGGCATGGAAATATTTTCAGTAGAAAAAAAAAACAGGTTAAATTACATGGTTTTATGTATCTGGGTTGTTTAAATGTAAGCGCAATTTGTGTGTCTGATTTGCATAGACTCTAAAAAAAATCCATAAATGTGCCTATGCATATAAATATATGTGTGTATATTCATGCATACTTAAGGTTATGTACATTAGAGATTTCAGTGCCCTGTGAAACATTCACTAATCATGTCCCTTCAAGTACATCACCTGTACTCTGTCCACTGGTCTGTCTCCGCAAAGGCTGTCTCTAATAGCCAAATCTCTAAGCAGCTCCTATCAGCTGACAAGTTTTAAAAAATAGACATCAGTCTCCCAGCACAACACGTCATCCTTTTGGCTAATTTGAGAATCACCTTCTGTGTTTCTGCTTAGCTTCACTCCACTTTTCTTTCATGCCTTCCTTTTCTTCTTTCCCTCCCTCCCCTCACAGCTGCCTGGGAAGGAGGCAATGAGCAATCCTCACTCTTGGACAAGTAACAGATATAAGGTCTGATTCACTGGCAGTATTCCAGGTAGTGGGAAACAGGAATTTTAAGTTATATATATGTTTCGTACTTATGTTACACAGACATGTGTTACACACATAAAAGCTACTTGAAGTTACTTTGAAATCTCTGACTTTCCATCACTTTTTTGCACTGGACTAAGGGTAATTAAGTACAATCCCTTAAAAGTGGAAGTGAAAAAATTGCTACATAAAAAAACCATTTTTACACATCCACCTCTAAGTGCCCAAAATATTATCAAAGTATTTTCTATGTAATGTTAGACACAGAAAAAAGACAGTATAAAGTGATTATGCATTGCTCCTGTTCTCCAAACACTTTAACTACTTCCTCCTCAGCAACGCTCTAAAGCACATCCATCTCCTCCATACTCTGGTGTTCAAAGACCCTACAACCTTTAATGCACTTATCTGCAGCACACGCCCTGTAAGAAGGAGAAATGCTATTATCCCTCTATTAGAGGTGGGAAGCTTAGAGACTAACCTGGGCTGCCTAAAGCCACACAGGAAAACTGTGGAGTAATCCAGTCTTGAATCCAGGGCTCCCAGTCCAAGTTGTTATCTTGAGGCATCTTTCACCACCAACTTTTGATATAACTTGCACACAGCTGCTCATGCATAAGGAAGTCATTGCCCTGCAGGAGTCTTTCAGTCAGAAAGTTCCAGCTGTGGTATCTTTTTGGTGAATTTTGTCACATTTGTGGACTCAAAATACAATTCTGTTCCATTTGCCAAAGAATTTAAATACAATTGATTTTCATTGCCATTCTGACTGAAACTAAGTGTAAAAATATCACAGTTCTTCCTGAGCAGAATGGCCCTGTTCTTTCAATGCTAGATGCAACAGCAACTCACTGCATTCCCCATCCAACCCTGGCTGCATTTATATGCATGTTAGCTTTGTTGAGCTACAGAACAGATGTAAAGTGCAGTTTTCAAAAGCATTGTAATACCTAAATCCTTGAAAGCACTCAGGCACCTGGTGTTCATTTAGAAAGTCAGGGAACCTAAACACTTAGGATCTCAGGTAGGAAGGAACATAAATACCTAGGGTCTAGGATCTTCCAATATCTGCACCCAGCTTTTACTTTTGAAAACAGGATGTAAACCCCTCAACCACCAACATGCATCAGCATGCAAGTCAGAATGGCTAGACAGTCCTTGCTGTGGCTTTCGTTGTCTCTGCCACTGGTGCCTAAAGGTCACTTATGCTCCTTTGTTAATTCTCCTGTCTAAAAACAGGTCAATTAAAACAGGAATACTCACACAATCTCAGTTTTTGCAAACATTAGAATGGTGTTGGATGAAGGAAAGGCTGAAGGTTAAATACTTTTAGTTTGATAAAGGTTTGTAATTACCAAATTTAATATTTCTAGCATTGTGTACTAGCATCCATTAATATTTTACAACCTTTCTTCTTGGGTGATGGGAAAGTTTCTGGCTATTTTCTCCAGCACTCCAGTACAGATGAAACTCCCAAAACTGAGGACAAATGACTGCATGTCAGAAACAAGAATTCAAAAGGTTGATAAAGGCATTCCTGCCTACTATGGGGGAAGAGCTTTGCAACTTTTTTTTTTACTTTCTTTCCTGACAAAAAAAAAAGAATATTTCGTACGACCTTCTTCTCTCCTAACTCTTTTTAGAAGAACTATGGGATACTGAGTAGGTCTTTAAATGTTTCCATGAAATGCACAGCTTTAGAATCCAGTAAACTCTTGAGAACAATCGATGAAAACATCAATTTCAAAGAAGCCACTTACTTGTCCAGGAGAAAACATGTAACCGTGTGTGGAGAGAACTCCACTTTACTCCAGCCAGTGTAATCCTGACAAAGGACTCCTAGGGAAGATTTATATAAACCCCAGTTCTTCTATGTGTGTCGTGAAAAGAAATATTATTTTAGAGAATTCCTCTTGATCTGAAGATTTTTGTTCACTTTGTATCAGTGAAGAAACATGAAAAAAAAGAACAGGGTAAGTCTCTAGATCGCACCAATATTTTATAGATAAATTCAACAAAGGGTAGGCAAAAAGAATCGCTTAGCCTGAAAGATATTCCTGCCTCTTCATAAATGAAACGTGACGATAGGTGACCTTATTGTGCAAGAAGCACAAGAGTGTAAGCAAAAAAAAGTGCATGTCAGAAAAAAAAAGGGAGAGCAAATTTACAGCCTCTTCTCACATTTGAAGCAATTCTTCCTGAAGCAGTACTCTCAATTGGCATTGAAGGCAACATAGGAATTGCTTGAGTTTGTGGTAGCTTGGTTAGTTCTTCTGTTCCACCTCATACAGCCAAGTAGCATGCACAGACGTTCATTCCTTGGAATAACAAGGAAGGAAGATGTGAGTGTGCTGAAGGTCAGGAAAAAAACATCTCCTGATGGACTGTGATTCTAAAACAAATCTAATGTGAGGAGGAATTACTGCTTTGCTTAGCTTTGTTTACTGCAACTAGTAATTATGCCTGAGACATACAAAAAAAGAAGAAAGATGCATGAAAAACATAGTGCAACGAATAATCCTAGCATGAACTTACTTCTGCAAACATAAAACAAATATCTTCTTTTATCCTGCAACCACAGGCAACCCACATTAAAATACTTTGAGACTAGATCCAGAGCTTCAATGTCACCCTGATTATCAGCAAGCCCCTTCCATTTCAGCCTGACTTGTAAATGTATTGTTTGCTCTGCCTCTCTGCTTCTATCTGTTCGCTAAAATTAGATTGTTATCTCCCTGAAATGATCTCACACATATTTGTTGAATAAAGATTAAAGAACAAGGCTAGAGGGAGAAGAGAGAAAATGTGTTACAGAGCAGCACTGGTAAGATGAGTAAACATTAAAAAAAAAGGTAAAATGAGCCAAGAGAATGTAGTTTTACAAAGATCAGCCCTACTGACAGGGCCACCAAGGAGAGGCCAAGACATCAGCTGCTGCTCTGCAGAGGCTAAACCTGACAGTCTTCTCCGCAGCGAGCTCTCATGGTGGGAGGTCAGTCAGGTCCTCCTTCTGTCTGAAGCTGTGCTTAAATATTTGTGCCTGTCCCCAGCCTTTTGCAGACGGACCAAGGGACTGCCTTGGTGGCACTTTCATTTCAAGCATCTTTGAATTGCTTGTATTTACTGCTACAGCATGAATGGCCAATTAGTCAACTGCTTAGCATCTCAATCTCCTATTTATAAAAACCCGCATCTATGTCTTTATTTTTAGTCATGTAGTAATCAGTTATGTAGGCAAAGCTCATGCCTTCAATCTCAGTAACCATATGTTTACCTAGAAATTTGGTACACGCACACAGTTTTTAATGACAGTATTTCCTTCTTGCTTTTCGAAACAAACCTCAGGCTTTGGTTTTTTAGAACATGCCCTGAACCAGCAATATTTGAAAACCTGGCTTCAAAATTACAAACATACTTCACCCTTCTTAGAAGACCGAACTAGTGAGACAGACACCTCTTTGTTTTTCACCAGCAGCACACTGAAAGCTTGTAGGTGCAGTTTCAGTGTCACTGTAGTCACGCAAATCACACACTTGTTGGTTAGTGAGTGAGATGTGAAAACTACTAAGAAAAAAGTGCACGTATCTCCTGTCATGATCTCCAGACTTTCTCGCTGCCCTCCTCGGTGCCTTGATATCCTGCAGAAAACCATTGGCCTTGCAGTCATAGTTTGCCTAGTTTTCCATGTTGCAAGATGAGTGAAAAGCTAGGAAAGTATGTAAGGTATCATTTAGTTGATAGTAATTGTCCATGTGGGCCACTGCTGTGACCTTGTTCACCTGGTCCTAGGAAGACAGTCTGCAAAAGCAGAAATGGAAAAAAAGGTGAAATATAAGCACATGAAAACATGGTCTGTACTAGAAATAATAATCATAATCCTTAGTCTCATTTTACACTTCATACTGAATCCTAAATATCCATATATTGTATTAGTAATCTTTGCTATTGTAGCCTATAAATACAGGAGTTTCCTTCTGCATTGTTTGCCTTTTTCTTTTGGCTTGAACTACTTCCCCAATGCTGCCAGAGCTGACTGACCCTTGAGTCCTGACAGATGCTTCACTTTTGATTTTCGATGCCACAACCATGGCAGACCCTACTCGGGGCCGCCTTTTATGTGAAGTGCCGGACAGCAAAGAAAATCCGTAAACCTGTGTATGTGATACTGCAATCTGCTCACATCGTAGTGAGATTATAGATGAAGCATTTTGTCTTCACAAGGAGTTCAACTAGCAAATTCAGCAGCCAGCATTACAGCTTAGCAAATTCTGCATCATAACCTGCTGGGTATGAATGTGGCTCCTGTATGGAGTTAGGGTGGGAAGGGACAGTAAAGAAAGCAACCTAGGCTTTCTCCAAAGTAGAGGCATACATGGTTTTATTCTGATGTTTCTAGAAGTGTCAGATTGCCTTTTATGTTGCTGTCTAGCAGTGTTTATTTTCTGGAAATTGTTCATGTTGTTTGCTTCAGTTTTCATGTTTTAAGTAGGACAGCGGCTTGACTGCCAAAGGTGTGGGACATATTTCCTGTCTTTTATCACAGCAGATGAGCAATTATCTGCTGGACCTAAATGTGGGGCAGAGCTGACCTAAGCAAGGGTCTTAAAATGCCATGCAGCCAGTGATCAAGGAAGCTGGTGACCAGTAGAACAGAGAATAAAAAAATTAAATAGAGCGATTTGCCAAGTACTCTCCTGGTCATTTGTTTTCAAGAAAGAAACACTCAGAATTGAAGCAGAAACAGGCTTCACAGGGATGCAGGGTACAGAAAACCCATCCTGTGAGAAGGCGGTTGTGTTTAGTCTAGCAAAACAAAGCCTGAGACACATATGACGGTTTCTAACAATTATATATGTTCCCAACACTGCCCAGGGAGGGAAACAGCTGTTTCTGGACACACAATCGCCACGGCAGTATACGCTGTCATGAATAAATTTAAGCTTGAAACAAGATGATTTATAACTTGTAAAGAAGTGCAGGCCTGGGACTGCCTTCTCAGAAGGATAGTGCAGGAAGGAGAGGGCAGAATGGATTATTTCTAAGATGGCTCATCACTTTATGTAAAGAATTAAAATGCAGTTGCCTCCAGTAGCTTGGGAAAGGACTCGCTGACTCTGGCCAATCCTGCCATTTCTGTGTTTTTAACATTTCCTAGATTATTTATGAGTACGCTGCTTTACTGCAGCAAATATTTGCATTTTGTAAAACACACAAGGGCAGAGCAAGGAAAGCACTGATTTCGCTAACACACATGGTCTTCAGATCCTGCTGGTGTGACTATGTCTGTTCTCCTCAATAAAACCAGCCCCTCAAAATCTTGCCAAATTCCCAGCACCTTTCACATCAACTTCTGAAGATGACACTCACTTTCACACTGCACAAAGACCTCTGGCCCTACAGTAACTCTCAACCTTTGAATTTTCAATTAATAGTTGTTTTCATTTTCTGATCAGATGTTAAGTGATTCCTCACATGCCTTTCTGAATACCAACAATTAACACCTGCCCCAAGCATGTGTAAATTGTATGACCATTCTTTCCTCCACTAGCTTTGCATTCAGCTGCAGTTAGACACCTAAAAGACAAAGGAAGGGCCAACAATCCTGACTCAAAACAACATCTAAACAATGCCTAAATTATGCCTCTATACCAAGGAAGAGCCTGTGCCAGCTGCAGCTTGTGTATGGCTCTTCCATACCAAGTCTTAAAACCCATTTTCCTGGAATATTTTTGGCTGTCCTTGCAAGCGTGAAGAAGTGAACTCTTAATAGTGTTTTCCCTGTGAAAGAGAGGAAAATTCATACCTTTCTGCTTGGGACATTTGTGCACGATGTTTCTTCAGTGGTACCTCTGCTATCAGACAGCTCGGTGCGGGTCATGTGGTCTGTGCCACGATCTTGGCGTTTATCTGCGCTCATTTTTGTACACTTGCAAAAAGCTGTCATAATATATTGAACAACAGCATACACATGGTGCATGCTGCTGCCTTTGCACCTCATCTTTACATGTGTGTGATCCCAACCACTGCTGTGCTCTTACACAAAGCCAAGGACCAAGCCTGGCTCCGTACCTCCCCTGGGATGGACCCTGGCAGTTGGTCTTAAAACGTACCTTACACACAGTGCTGACACTTGTGGATTGCCACCTCTGTCCTCACAGGAGGCTTTTTCTCAAAAGCATTTAAAGAACAATTGTTGTGTCTCAGCAAGCAGAGTGCTCCTAAAATTAAGACACATGGCAACAACAGCCTGTAAATTAAGAGGCTTACTCATACTTCTCAGCGCATATCAAAAGGAAAAAGAATACTTTCAGGAGATTACACCCTTGTTCACTTTTGAGAACATATACAAAAAGAAAAAAAAAAAAGGAATATGGCTTAAAGCAAAGGCTTTATTTTACTGTTTTGTAGAGTGACTATAAATCAGAAAATGCAGGCTTGCATTCATCTGATTTACTAAGGAATTTTTCCATCTCTGTTAGACTTTAAATCGACTGTCTAGCAATTGCAAATGTCAAGAGGCTCATAACGGTAGAAGAAAGCTGAGGAACAGAGAAAGAATGGTCTTTTTAAACTTATTAAAATCATCATAATCCTGATGATGAATAATCACTGCAATAATAGTAATGAAATAAGGGTTGATGTTAGTAGCACAACAATAATAATCCCTCCTCTATTTTACACGGGCTCACCCATAAAGGAATAATGGGGAATTGCACAAACTCATCAGAAAAATGACATACACCATCAAAACTGCTTATTAGAGGCTGAGTTGGTAATGCAATTTTTTAATATTTCCTTATGTGACATGTTTCATGTGCCAAGTTTTAACGGTTTGTAGTTGGTCGTTTTCCAAGTAGGCACGCTCAAATTTGGTGGATGAAAAATCATTTGAGCACTTTGGAAAACTAGAACAAAGAAAAACTTCTTGTTGAATCCTCTCTCAAAATGAGTAAATAAATAATTATTAGTCAGATACCTTTTTCCTTAAACAGAACACATGAAAATATGAACATCTGACCTACCCTGGGCATATGACAAGCCTGCGAATCAGAGTTCATGTACATTCTGTGAAAAATTACCAGAGCTTTACACTTAAAACCTTTCCTGATTGTGTTCTACTGGTTTCACAGTAAAAAAAAAATCCCACAAGTTGAGTATATGTTTGGGATGTGTATTTAAAGTCCAAATCCCTGAAAATACTATTTTCCCTCCTCTTTAGTCAAACTAAAAGGATGTGTTTTGTTTGGAAAGTAGATCAGAAAATAAATGGTGTTGGGGGGAGAGAAATCTGGTTCCCAGAGCATTTATACTCCAGGCTCAGATCTTAAGTTTTTGGGGTTTTTTTAAATTCCTGACATAAGAAAGAATTAATAATTCATAGGCTATATTAATGGCTGAGTTAAAACTTCAACAAGTTGGTGTTACAACACTGTCAAAAATGTAACAGCTCCTGCCTTCTTTAATTTCTGCTGCTTCTGATGAAGTGTAGGGAAATGCCTTATTGGTGTGCAGTGTTACCAATTATCTGACAGAGCCAGAGTGTATTTCCAGCTAATCAGAAATAAGAGCACAGAATTAAATCTCCCATGTGAAACTCATCATTTACATATTTATGATTCAGAAATTATAATAAGGCTAATGAGAAACTCACATGGTGCCTTTAAAAGTCAAGCCAATCTTACTGTTAATTTTCAACAGATAAAGCTTCCCTGGTACACAGTAGTCAAAAGATAAAGTCTGTTGATTACAGTTTAGTTTAATTAAGCATTTGTGTGGATCCGTACACGCTTTGCGTCAAGGGGTTAGTTACATAAGCTGGAGCTCTCTCAAGAGAAGAAGTGAATGGACAAGGGCAGGCTGCTGATAAAAAAACGTAAAGAAAAGGTTGTTTCTGCATCCATGTGGGTATAAGCACAATAAGATGTAAAAGAAAAAAAACCCTGTAAACCTCCTTTGGAGGGGTCAATGCTCCTTTAAAAGCCCTGTGCTGCAGCAGCCGTGTGCTGTGCATGCAAGCTGCAGGGCAGATGACACATTGTGAGCTTGTGGTTGTGGTCTTTAGGCAGATCCCCACCTCCAGTCTGAACATCATCACCAACCCACCTGCCCACCCATGCTCATTGTACGTAAAAAATAGCTCTCCAAAGGCCGCTGAGGTTGCTGGTGCTGGCAGCTGACCCTTTACATGCATTAATAGCACAAGCTTCAGCTCGTTGCGGGCATCCTGACTTGCACAACAGTGGGTACAGTTTTCAGACAGTATATAATCTGCTGTCACCACTGACCTTGTTTTCAAGGCATGCCTTAATTATCATACATGTCCTCAACCATAAAAATACGAAGCGAAAACTTGGCTATCTACCCCCTTTCCCAGAAGAGACATTTACATTTACATGTGTGAGGCTGTATGAACAGGAATAAGATTGTGCTTCCCCAGGCTCCTTACCAAATGTTGTCTCTTGACTTGGAAAAAAGCATTTTGAAACCATGTGGTTAATAAAACTATAGAAAAAAAAAGAAAAAGAAGAGACGAGACTGCTTGCCAGTCACATAGACACTTGGCACTGCTTTATGCAGTGTTGCAGTAAATGGTTTCCATTGCCCATGTTCTGCTCACAGCCAGCACTTTATACGCACGTCTGTGTTTGTCATGACAGTGCCTGCCACCCACACCACAAGGAAAGAAGACCACTCCAGTGCCAGCAGACTACAGTAAAGTGGTAAAAGTACTGTTAGCTCTGACCTTTAAGTACCTTTTCTTTCCAATATTCTCTATCCCTGACGTTCTCTGCAGTAGATAAGGAAGTGAATTCAAATCAAGTAACTGTATTTGTGATCCTCTTCAGCCAGAAAATGAAATCACTTCCAAAATATATTCTTATTTAATTTTTCTCTTGGGCTGAAGTGACTAGTAGTAATTTTGTTACAAGATATTCATTAGCTTAAAAAGTGGACAGAGTTTACCAAGAGTAACTATTAATTCGATAAGGGCAGAGAAAACAAACATAATCACCTCTTCCTCCATTACCACTGGTCCAGCTACATAGCTGAAGATCTGCAGTAGCTTACACTAATCCATCTCAAAGCTGTCCATTTCCACTTGTAATGGCAAAGGGCTCTGGGCCTAATGAAGAAAAACCTGCATTCTGCAGTCACCTGCTCCACAAACGAGCAGCCTGCAGGTTCCTTGGGCACACATGCACACTTCCAGCGGGAAGGGAGCGCTTCTCCCTTGCCCCAAAGGTCAGAGAAGCAGTACACCCGTCTGAATAAGGGAGAGGGACCTACTGCAACAAAGACGATGAAATGCACTGCTAGTGCTGTTCCCCACTGCAGGCGTTGCAACCTGTGGTGGGATCCCCAGGGGCCCTTGGAGCCCCTGCAAGATGATGGGCTGTGGTCAGGCAAGTGCACCCCTCAAAGCACCATCCATGCTTTAGGTGAAACGTTGCCATACTTCTGCTCTTGCTGTTCATGTGCTGTTGCTCACTGACAATAAGAATTACACTTCCTGGCCAGAGGCTACTCTGGCATCACCCCACCAAAGTCAGCGGAGTGACAACTACAGAGAATTTTGCCTTGCAGCCTTAGCTGTAATGGACGGTTTTCATTACTTTATTTCATTTTTCACATCCCCACAAAACTGTTGTGCTCCTTGCAAATCACACCCAGGGCTTTCATAAGTGTCTGCATTTAATTAGCCTCAGATTAGAAACCTGCATCGCTGCTGTAAAGCAAATACTTAGATAGTAGTGAAGGACCAGAATAAAAAAAGATTTTTTTTCCCTGAAGGGAATCATTCACAGCTGCAGTAGCAGGGAGAGACACTTTAAAGGGATTATACTATAGACAGTAATGATCTTTATTAGTGCTGTCTGGAAAAGTTGCCACACTCAGATATTAAAAATACCCCTCAAGGATACAGAGCTATGAAACTTCTCTCACTTTTCATATGTAAAACAAAAACATTACCCACATAAAAAACAACTTGAGGAAAAGGTTGACTGGTAAATATATTTTCCATGCTCAACAGAACATGAATTAAAAGAAGCTTATTTTGTTTTTGAAAAAAAATTGAATGTATATCTTTCAGGTTTTGGGAAATTACCTGAGCTTTCAGAAAAAATCAGTAATTGTCTTGTGTAAGAAAATGTCTATGCTATTAAAAATTTTTCACTGGAGCTGTCTGTGTTCCCCAAATTCTATATTTAAGTGCAAAAGGGGACATTTTTAAAGTTGAGCAAAGAACTACACACCTAGCTGGTGCTGTAAAGTTCCTTGTGTTTTTGAAGTGCAACCTGAAAGAGACTCAAAGAAGAAGCAGGTTGATTTTCAGAGGTGAAATTATTGGACCATCTTTAGAAAAACTGACTAGGGTAAAATTTGTGTGGCCATGAGGAGAATCAAGCTGGGGATGTGATCTGACTGACTGACACCCCCATGGCAATAACAAAGAAAACCTGATTTCTCAGTCTGGCCATGCCCTGAGTAGAGATCCTCATGCACAATCTTGCAGAGATTTCTTCCACAGAGGAATAGCTTCAGCAGCCCTCGCCCCTCCATGCCCACCTACCCCTGAAATGTGTCAGCACCTGCTTTTGTGAGGCTGTGTGGTGAACCAGATGGAGGAGCTGATCTGCAAAATGAGACGCTTTATTTTCAGCCACGTTGTTTCCTTTATGCAGCACAACCACAGTGAGGGCTGCACTAG
The DNA here is from genome assembly GCA_013389945.1 of Fregata magnificens. Taxonomy (NCBI): domain Eukaryota; kingdom Metazoa; phylum Chordata; class Aves; order Suliformes; family Fregatidae; genus Fregata; species Fregata magnificens. The sequence goes on along the minus strand of WAAD01036751.1, from coordinate 2,589 downwards.
AAGAGCTCAAGGGGCACTTGGTCAACAAGGACCAATGGAGAGAGGGAGATGAGGGCAGCACAGATGCTTTCCTGCCAGTGGAGACAGCAAGAGGCAGACCATGGGACTTCTGGGTATAAACAGCCAGAAAAGGTGACAGCATGAAAATATTATTTTCTAAGGCTCTGCACACTGCTCACAACCAAAATGAGCAAAAATGAGCACTGAATCCCCAAGTCAATCTGCAAAACCTAACTCACAAGAGTGAAAGACGCTACTAAGTATAAGGCAGCAGGCAAGTGTTTTGAAATGAAACAGGAGAGATAAATTGTTGTATTCAAAACCAGAGCTGGATCACCTGGTGACAGGGTCAGCCAGCTGGATACTGGTGTGAGGGACTAGCTTGCTAGGTAGGTGTTTTGGTGAAAGGGGATTACTTCATGGGTTTCACATGGCAGGCAGTGGAGGGGGAAATAGTACTTGCTGATTAGCACTTTTCATCAGGTTTTTTTAGGGGGAATAGCCATTGAGTTAAAGCAAATTTTCCCGCTGCCCCAAAAAAACTCCAATATAAAATCCTGCTAGAGACATGTGTGGAAAAAAAGCTGTATTTCGAAGACTGTCTCAGGCTGTGGCTCCACAGGCATTTTGTCAGCAGACAGCTGACCCTACCTCCATCCTTCCCCACCGCTTCAGCTCCCTACTACCAGTTCAGGCCTTTGAGCAAATGCTGAGAACTAGGCTGGGGGAACTGAATCAGGTGCTAAAAACGTTTACTGAAAGGAAGAGTTTGAGGTTTTGTTGCCAGGTGAATTTCTTGACACAGATCATGGCATAGCTGCCGAACAGCTGTGCTGTCACAAATCACGGGAGGTGCAGGGGTAGGAGGGAGGCTGCTTTTTAACATTTTAAACACTGAAACATGTTTAAATCTCTTTACTCACACTAATATGTTTAAAATACATTAAATGCGTGAGTTTAATACTGCTTCAGAGTAGGAAACACCAGCACTTGAAGCTCATCCTTTCTTAACTGAAGCACCACTCCCCCAGCAACTTGTTTGTGACTAGAACTTTATAAGCAAACTGTAGAAATTACAACATAAATTAGGATGATTCCACCCAAACCAATGAGATTTATCTGATTTATTTCAGCTGAGGATCCAGCGCAGCAGCATCACTCTGACCAGATGAAATGGCAGGATTTATCAGTCAGTAGCCTCGCTTCTTGTCTGCAGGCAGCTGATTCTCACAGCACCCTCTTCCTGCCCTTCTCCTTTTCCTTCCCACTCACACCATTACCCTCAGCCTCTACTACTGGGTAGAGGAATGACTGCTTAATTTACTGGCAGAAGTTTTCCCTCTGTGAAGACTGGGCATAATGCAGCCCTGCAGCAATACTGTCCTTCCTTCCCCTCCATCTCTACTTGTCACCTTTCTCAGAAAAGCTGAATATTATCTATATGGCACAAAATAGATGTGTTAACTTTAAACATTTGTTTTGTTTGTTTCTTTTTCACTGTTTCTGTTCACTTCAGGTAATAACTTCTCTTCTTTGAGCCAGTTGTCTTCCTTACTTGCTGTGGCTGATCCGTATTGAGCATCACAGATTTTTTTTCATTGTATTCCCTATTGCGTGAGTGCCAAAATATAGAGGTGGTTACCTCTTATATTTCTGTGGCCTTCAAATCTATGTAAATGGCACAGAAACTGTTATTTTTCATTCTCTGTCTCCATCTTCTACCTTGGCTGATTTAGAAAATACCAAAAAGCGTCAGGTATAGAAGTTTTCTGCCAAACCTAATTAAAAGCAATTTTTTAACATGGAAATTAACAAGTCTAGGTTTCCATTCCTTGTGACTTACTGCCTCATCTTAACAAAAATTCCCTGTTGTAACAGCAAATGTTAATTTTAGCAATTTCAACTTGTTTTTTGGCCAGAAATGGGCAAAGTGCATGGATACTTCTGTTCATCTGGCTCTTTCCCTCATTCCTTTCAGAGTGTTTCTTTGCTGCTTGAACATCTTCACCAGAGGATAAGTGTTTTCACCTGGAATCAACCTAATTTCCATATCTGAGTCCCAGCCTCTGGCCCTTCTCTCCCGTTACCACCTCTGAACGCCTTGTCCTACCAGAGATTAAGGATGTCGCTTCTGTGGCTCATACTCATGGACCATGCCAGCTCTGCTTTGTCTCCAGGTTTTTTTTCCACTGTCTCTTTTGTTCTGTTTTGCTGGCAAGAGCTGCTGACTACTCAACTGTGGAAATGCTCTCCCTTAGCATAAGCAATTTTAATGATAGGGTTTTTGTGAACATGGTTGTTAGTCCCAAGAAGCATGTAAAGGAATAATTAAAGAACCTGTTTGCAGTGGTGGATCAGAGTGACCTCA
>WAAD01036747.1:1618-31543 GCA_013389945.1 Fregata magnificens | reverse complement strand
ATCTGCAAACTTGCTGAGGGTGCACTCAATCCCCTCATCCAGATCATTGATGAAAACGTTGAACAAAACCGGCCCCAGAACCGAGCCCTGGGGAACACCGCTCGTGACTGGCCACCAACTGGATTTCACTCCATTCACCACCACTCTCTGGGCTCGGCCATCCAGCCAGTCTTTTACCCAGCGAAGAGTATGCCCATCCAAGCCATGAGCTGCCAGCTTGTCCAGGAGAATGCCGTGGGAGACCGTGTCAAAGGCCTTACTAAAGTCCAGGTAGACAACATCCACAGCCTTGCCCTCATCTACTAGGCGGGTCACCCGGTCATAGAAGGAGATCAGGTTGGTCAGGCAGGACCTGCCTTTCATGAAGCCATGCTGGCTGGGCCTGATCCCCAGGTTGTCCCACACCTGCCCGGTGAGCTCACTCAAGATGAGCCGCTCCATGATCTTCCCTTAAGTGGGGCTGCTGGAGCAGGAGAGGAACAAAACACTGCCAGTATGAAGTCCGCCACCTGTACTTATTTGGCACAAGCAATCACCATAGCTTAGCAAAAACAGTCTGCAGGTTGGAGACAATCTGGGAATTTTCTCTGAAAAGTAATCTATTCCCTTCTCTTTTTAATGCACCATTTTAATTTTTCTAATGTTCTGCTTAGTCATTCTAAAATATTCCTCTTCCATTTAGCTATAGAACACATGGCACAGTGGGAGTACTCTGTGGTTACAGACTAATTCTAAAACCAATTTAAATCAATGTGAATGTAATTTACCATGTATATGCCTCTAATGTTCCCTTGTCAGTTGTACCCTGTGTTACAATCAGAGAAGTATTTTCTCTTTAGTATTTTCTATTTAGTATTCTCTAAATATATATTACAAATACTTATGATTCTTACAGAAAACTAATCCACTTACATTTCTAAGATCCATCCTGTGAACATACTAAGCTTAACCTTCCTTAAGTTTTTGGGTCTAGAAGTTCTTGCTTGTAATCATTGCAAAACATCATAGTGTCAAGAGGGAAGATGAGGAGAATAATTCTGTTTCTACATTGAAAGAAAGAGTCAGAGGAAGATCTATCGACAGGCAAGAAAGCCGGCGAATGTACAAATCCCAGGATAAGTATGGATGACAGCATCAGAGGCAATTAGCAGCTCAGGAAATACAGCTTTGGCTAGGAAACAAAAATAAAAGCCTTGGAAATCATTGGGAAAAGTAGATTACCAGGGATTGAAGCTAAATTTTAGAAAATCTGGAACGGAAACACAGTTGATACACTCCAGGCAGAGGCAGATGGGACACCAGCATTTATTTAGGGTGGGAAGAAATGAACCAAAGGAGAGTGAGGATGAAATACTGATGAAGGAATCAAGAATGGTTTCAAAAAGTCCCAGCCAAACAACCAAAAAACAGCAGAGAACAAACCAGAAACATCAATATCTACTGCAGGGAGGAGAGAATCCTACAGGGGAAGGGAAGATAAACTGGGAAATTTACTTTTGTCAGCCTTCCCATGGAATAAATTTGCAAGAATCTTTGCAGAGACAGTTGAAATAAGAGGAGAAGAGAAAAGTTTTGGGATGTTACCTGTGGACCACCATCTGACCACCAAATTAGAAATGTTGTTAGAAAAAAAATAGGAATGTGAAAAAACAATTTGGCATTGGAAGAGAAGTGTTACCTGTGGTTGCTATAGAACCAGAGAGTACTTTGTTATTTGAATAATTTCACTGTCAGTTTCCCTGAAAATATTAGCAAATTTAACCCCCAAATTACCAAATACTTACAGAAAGAGACGGCAAGTTGTAGAAGAGAATCTGAATTGAAAATGACTTCCCACTCTTCTGCCTAGAGATACAACATGATCCTAGGACACTTCTACAATTTCCCAAATCTAGTTGCTGCTTCATTTCATAATTTCCACCCATTTTTACCTGCATTAAATTCACAGTTAAAGTCAGCTTGAAGATAGAAGCACTATATCTCTCTCTCATCTCAAATTTATACAATATTCTTAGAAAGGAAATCCCCAGACCCTGATCTATCTACCTTAGCTTTTGCTGCCTCTTCTGTCCCTCAGGAAGCAGGCTGAGTGCCAGGTCCTGTTGGATAACAAGGAGGTAGGACTAGGGCCTATTTTCATATATGTAGTTACTTCTTATTAGATACTGGCAACTTGATGTCTTTCTTATATTATGTCTCTCATCATCCAAGAGTATTTCACAAGGGCATTAAAGTGAGTATTATTTCCTGAGTCTCTATCAATATTGTTTGTTCATAAAAAGATGACGTTGCTGAGGAGAAGAGAATAAAGAGGTAAGTTTAAATCTAACAGAAAAATTATATAATTTTATATGTTTTATATAGTCTAATATTATATAACTGGGAAAACCCTACATATTATCCCTTCAAATAACTATGAGAACTTTCTGAGGTAAGACAAAAGCCAAATGCCTGAGTCAGTGTGCTCATAATCATTACATCAGAAATTAAGTTGCACATAGTCTGATTGCACTTGAATGAAAAAAGGTTATCCAAACAGTTAAGACTGATGTGTATAAAAGTTCCCCAATGCTACAAAAATCCATTTTTTAGAGGCCCAAACTGCAAAGTGACTAATGGTATATGATCAGTCTCAATGACAGATGAACTGAATCCTGCACAGGATCTCAGTAGCATTGGTTTTGTGACCAAAACAAAACTTCTTGGGAAAGGCATAAGTCATGCTATCAATTAGTAAACTATCAAAGTTACATTCAATTCACCAATTTGACTGTTAAAAAAATCCTAATTTGTATAATGTAACAATAAAATCCTAATTTAAAATATATATTCATGTTTTTAATATATCAAATGAAGCCTCAGATTTTATGTATTCTGAGTTGTAAATTTTTTGGATGCTGTATCAAAGTGAGCATGTGAACTCTACACACAGAAGACAACAATGGGAAGAGAATGGGCCAAATTTATCCCCTCTTGTATCTTCACTGAAGACTGAGATGCACAGAAGGTCAGTGAAGTTCCCTACAACCTAAAAAAGCAATCCATATAGATCTGCTTGCAATATTGGAGCCAGCTAGAAGACCTGTTTCTGTAGCTGGAGGCTTAGATTTGATCAACTGTCAAAAACAACAAGTAGAAAGTAGCTGTAGCTAAAATAAAGTTACATGCATTATTTTATATGAGGCCATATACATTACGGGAGGGAGGGCAAAATAATTAGTTCCTGTCTTTTTAGGCTAGATTTCAAACAGCAGAACCAAGAAAAATACCCACAAATGCCTTCTCTACTTTATTTAGTTTCACTTGGATGATCTACCTATCCAATGCAGAAAGTGAAAATGATGGTACTTTCTTTTTATGAAACAAATTTGATTTAAAGTAAATCATCATTAGGATGCAGAATTTCAGTTAAGTTAACAGTAGAAGTTTAGTTAAGACAGGAAAAGCTTTTCCTTGAATATTGGCAGAAAAACTGGGAGTGTTTCAGTACCAGGCACCATTACAGAAAAGGAATGTACAGAAATTAAATGGGACAGTTGTCTCAAGAGCCCTTACATTAATTTTTCTTGCCTTATAAATCATAAACTGTTGGGTCATCCTTTTCCCTACCATTTCCAAGAACTGTTACAGAGCAGAGCCACATGGGATGTGGAGGAAGAGTTTCTTACCTTTGCTTTGAACTGTTAGCGTCTAACAAAGTAGTCTCTAATGGAAAGCATTGAATGGGAATTTCATAGAGAAATGGCTCATGTCCAAGATGACCTGTGACCAGGGCTCACTACAGCGTTTAGATCCAGGATCTAAACTTTTTTTCCCCCGCACAGTTCAGGGCAGAAATCTGAACATGCACATCTCAGATGCAGCAGGAGATCTGTATACAGCAGGGGAAAACAGAAGAGGAGGAAGAAAATTATTCTCTCTTTCTTGCAGCCTCTCTCTACTCAGCGTATCATGCCAGCACGTCTAAAAGCAAAATTCATAAAAGCCAACCTTCCTTGTTCAGATATACATGCTCATAAGCACATTAAACAATGGTAAGTCCAGCCTTTTGATCACAGGTCACCACAAAGTGCATGCCGATAAACTTCCCCTTCTGCAGTGCATAATAGTATGCCATTCTTTAAACTTTTCTAATGTTTTTCAGAAGTTGCCAGCCAGAAACAAAACCGGAGGAAAGATCAATGTGCTTTTTTAACCAGGAACATCCTGCTGTCCCTTGTTAGGCACATACTTAAAAAAAGAGAGATGATTCTTTTGCTCAGACACAGGCAGTGCATGGCATGCAGAAATATGTTCCATGTATTTCATTAGTGTCAAGTCAAGCAGCAAAATTTTCCACTAGGTACAGACTTTTGATCTGACTTGCAGGCATGCACATATAAAGACCACTTCATCAGTCCAAGTGTGCTGCTACAAAGGTCTGAGATTGTATCTTCAGACATAGCTGAAAACAGCAGACAAATGGTACTGGAGTAACAGCACATGATTGAAGAGGTCATCCAATTTAACTACAGAGGCTATGCCACCCAGAGTCACTTATATAAAGCACAGGAAGCAGTTCCCACAAACTAGTTTTCAAAACACATCTGTGGCCCAGGATCAAACAAACAAACAAATAAAACAAGTCACTCTGGGCACTCGAGAAAGCGTGGAGAAACGGTATTAAGAAGCTGTTTAAACAGAAAGGGAGATTTTGTGTGATTCACACAAAATTTTAAAAATGGAAGATCCCAATAGTTAAGTTTTACAGAGGTGTAAGGGGCACAGCTTTCACAGAAATTATTTCGAGTTCCCAGTTTCTTCTCTTCCAGAGAAGATACTGATGTTTTAATGCCCAGAAAGAGAGCAAGCTTTTTGTTTCACTGAAAGAAAGTGGTAGGTGAAATGAAGCACAGCAAGAAGCAGCTATTTCTAGTTCTAGCACTGAGACTACCAGTGCAATCCTACTGTCCTTTGCCCATATTCTCAGAGAAAGCCCCTTGATCACAGCCATCTACAGCTTTAGTGCGGGGAGTTGAAAACAGGCAAAGAAATCCAGGACACTTAAGGAGCAAAGAGTAGGCTACAGAGAAGCTAGAAAAATTTTTGAGCCAATCTTTTAGTATCAAGCAGTAATAACATTTCCTCATCTCCAAGTGATTGTGCTTCTCTGCATAACAAGTGGTACAAGAAAGAACAGGCAGCCAGCATGTGTCAGAGCAGAGAGATGCCTCCAGAGTTCACGTTCACACACAGAAGACGAGGAAAAGTTTGGGTCACACACACCAGATCCAGGAATTTAAGTTGATGCTTCTTCATCAAACAATTTCAATAATGCTTCTTTTGACATGTAGATTTCTTCTTGAAAAAGAGCTGCCATGTCCTTTTTTTTTTTTGTCTTTTCACACCACTAGAAGTGGAAGAGCAATTTCATATCTGATTTTCTATTGAATTCTTTTCTTAGTTTAGTTACAGTAGGCAAAAAGATAAAGCACTGAATTATCCAAGTCCTCATTGCTTATCATTGTTTCGTAAGGAAAAGCTTGTTTCTCAAGCTACCCCAGCCCATCCTCTTTTCTGAAGAAATACTGGCTTCTTTTGGGCTCCTTTTTTTCCCTCTTGTTTCTTTCTCTTAGCATGAAGAAGAGCTTGACCACAAATGCACAGGCAAACAGCCATTTTCACAACTATAACTATAGAAGGAAAATAGGGCATTTCTCTGTAGGAAGATACTGAAAAACGCTGTTTACGTGTATACAGAACAATATGATTAATAAAAGACAACATACCCTGACTTTTCAAATTTATTTATTAATACAGATGGGTACCCTGTTTTGTTTTCACATGAACACGTGCCTCCTGGAAGTTACATCTTTAAAATACATCTATAAATCACCATCAGGAGCTGAAGTACCTGCCCTTTGTCATTTCTAGGGAAGAACCTCTAGCTTAAAGAAATAAACAAAAAAATGTTGACAAGAAAATGATTGTTGGAAAGTGATATCCTTCTAGCTATTTCAGTAAGTTATCTGGAGAGACAAAGACCTGTTTGCATTAAATATAATGTGTTTTGTGCAAATGACTTGAAAGAACCTTATGTTAGAAGTCTGTACTCATTGTACAACATCCAACCTATGGAAAACGAAGGGAAAGGAAAAAAATACTTTATAAATAATCAAGAAGTTCAAGGTCGCATCTTTGAAACGTTGGATGGAAAACACTGTTTGCTTGCATAAGAATCTGTCTAGTCTATAAACTTCAAAAGTATTGTTTCTTATATTATTTGCAAGTATAAAATGAAAAGCTGTAGCTGAAGGTTTTTACAGGAAGCTAGAAGAGTTACTGAAGTTTAAATGGCCTTAAGCTCAATAAGATGCTTTGGAAAATTCTTGGTTTGATATGGTTGTTTCACATTAGCTAATCAAACTACCTCTTATCAAAGTTTAGCTAATCACTAGTCATGTACTTATTTTTGTGCAGCTCGGGTAGCTTTGGCAGTTGTTGAAATTAGGCCAACTTCCCTTGCTTAAAAAGTCTGAAATAATAAAACCAAACTCTACCAAGTATGAACCTCAATGTCAAGCTGTGAATTTATACTTGTGTAAAGTGAAAACAATTTGGAGCACTGCTTGAACTGCCTAGGGCAATAGGGGAAGGAAAAAAAAATAACTAGAGCGAATAGGAAGAAAATCATCATGAACCCCAAAAGGAACAGATTAAAATTATTTTAGATTGTTCTTCTTCACCTATGGGCCAGAGTCCGTCACCATCAAGAGGCTTTCTGTGCCAGACAGCCCGTGTGGTTTCCCATGCACGGCTGCAGGGACCTCGGGCAGTTCTGCCTCATTCCCCCGTGCCTGTGGTCATCCCCCTGCCCGAGCAGCCTGGCACACAGATCCTCCTTGTGTATCGGAGCCGCAGGCAGGGCAAGAGGCAGAACTTGGTATCCTCAGTGCCAGCCGTGCGTGCTCTTTGGCCAGCCAAGCAGAACAGGTAGCAACGGAGCTCTCAGCGCAGCATTTCTGAACGTAAATTGCAGGGTCTCTCCCCTGCTCAGGAGGCGAGTTTTGACAATGGGCGTAGGAACGTGGTATCCTCAGAAGTGCTGCCTTTGTGTAAAGATCGGTTGCAAGTGAAAGGGTGGAGGGACTGACAGAGCAAATACATTCTGTTGCCGTGAGAAAAAAGGCTTTAGAGAGGAAGAAGAAATTACCAAGTTTCTTACATTCTTCAGTGTAATAATACATTCTTGTCCACTCTCAGCTATCAGTTCATTATTTCAGCTCCAGTGCTACCTGCCATGTTATTCAAGTATCATACAGTAAATTTGTGCTAGGTAGTTTCCCTCCTTTCTACTATTCATATCTCCTAAGGAGACAGCGCAGTTCTTACAAGAAGAGGCATTTGGTTCACAGCCCTGCCATGAGCTCCCTGTGTGACCAGAGACAAGCCACTTAACCTTTCAGTGCTTTGGTTTCCCCTTCTCTAAAAAGGGAATAATAACAATGCATTTCTTACCTTTTATTTATTTTGTCTGTTTAGCCTGTACGCTCTTTTAGGGTGGAGGTTATCTGCACTAAGTTACAGTACTGCAGTATTTATCAGTATAAAGATATCAGTTGCTCGTGTAAAATAGTTCAGAATTTTTATTTTCATAGATGAATTGAAGTTCATCACATTCTGAGCGAGTGCAAAATGTTCAAATGCTGTTTTAAAAAGCAAGTAAATCACTCCGCACTGCATATGCATGCAGATACTCTGCTGTCAGCCTCTAACAGTGGCATTTAAGCAGCACTGTGCCTGGATTCCTGATTTCTGACAGCTGAGAATCTTACAGCCAGAGAGTGGATTAGGGACTGCCTTGTCTCCGAATTCCCCAGCTTTCTTGTTCAGCGCGTCGTTAATGTGATTTTGTAGACTTGCCACTGTTACGTTCTTGCTTGATGCGGTGGTGGTAATATGCAGAGTAGCTATAAGAAACACAATATGCCTTCTTTCAGCCCAGAATGTGTGACAATTTGGGGGCTTACACTGTTAGACTGCTAACATTTTAATCCAGCCACCTCCTTTTGTATTACAAAGAGAGAAAAAGAAAAAGAAGTCTGTGTACCGGCTGGCTAAGATTCCTGACTCCCTGTTAACGCACACCTAGATTCAAGCACACACCTTCCACCTTCAGCATGAGAATTTGTGACTTTTTTTTGAGGGTGGGAGGAATGGACACAGTAGTCAATATTGAGACTTAGCGTGGAAAATGGTAGAATTGCCCGATAACATTGTGGCAAAGGAAAAGTACTTGTCTTTTTTCTGCTGTCGACCATGCAGTCGTGTCTGCCGGCTTTACTTAAGATGCCATAGACGGCGTGGTTTTGTTCTCCCCTACAGGAGACATGGCCCCCCCGCCCAATAGCATAGGACGACTGTACCTGGCCTTGAGACCCATTTTACAGAGTTCAGCAAGGCTGATTCACCCTTCCTAGTAAATTTATACTAAGAACTTGGGAAAGACAGGGGGAGAAAATGAGTATGGGGGGCTGTGATAAAGAAATTATCTTGTCCAACTACCGGTACTGTTGAATTATTAATACGCTTTCTAACAAAGGCTATAACATGGATGACAAGAGCATTAGCAATTAGATATGTCACCACTACAAAAAATACTTTTTGCCCTATTCTTAAGACAGCTGGGACTTTCTTATGGTCGAACTTTTAAAAAAGATCTCAGCCTGTACTGTGCTCTTTTCTTGGTTTTCTTTTTAGCTTCACACTCAGATTTATTCAGCATACAAATTTACTACTACAGTCTGAATTTTGTGCCCAAGACTGTGACTTACATTTTCAGAAATAGCAAAGTTCCAAATCACAGGGATAATACAGAAATAATTTTAGAAAATTTAAGTCAGTATTGTATATTGCTGATGGCCCAGGTTTCTAGGAATTTAGGAGGCTGAAGGTTCGCACATCCATTCAGCAGCAGAAGACTGCCTGTCTTCCTACCTGCAGGTAGGAAAATATTTCTTTTAAGAATTTCAAATCCCAGCTTTATTTTTAATCAGCCAAAAGTGTTATGGTTTTTCTTTACTTCTGTCCTCTGTCAGCTCTTTCCGAGCAGCTTCTTTCAGAAATTAGCAGACCTGATTAAGTGACAGAAGTAGAGCAGAAATTGTCATGACATTCACAAGTATTCACAAAAATCAGAGGCTTAGAGCTGGGTTTTAATTCACACTCAAAGATTTTAAATGTTCGTCACCTTGATTTATAAGTGAAAGTGGGTTTGTGTCAAGTTTGTTATGATTCACATTTTTCAATGTAAAGCAGTCATACCAAAATATGATTTGGAATCAGCTGGACTGCAAAAAACTAAAAAAACCTGCTTTAATATTAAAAAACTTCATTGAACTAAAATGAGAAAAGTATTTATTTGTACTTTATATAGAGGTGCCTGGTTAGATTGACCTATTCAAAGTTTGACCTGCTGCTTTGTTCAAAGAACAATGATGCCATTACCGTAGGAAATAGTTTAGATTTTTTTTGATAAAAAATGATCAGTATTAATGAGCATTATGGTTTGATATAGTAATAATAGTTCTACAGTTTTACATGCAAGCAGAGATTCATTATTTGCTACAAAGCTGAAAAAAAAGCAAAATTCTTGTATGGTGAGATCACGCACACATTCACACAGGAAATATTTCAATCAAAAAAATCTGTTATTGTTGGAGAGGATGTTATCCTGAAGTCCTGCCTCTTCTGGGCATCCTGGAAGCTGGGAACTCCCTCCTTAACAGAGAATGGTTCCTTTTCTATTAACAGAGAAAATGAATAAGCCTGAAGTTTTCTTCCCAATGCAAACAGCAGTGTTAATGTTACGTTACTTCAGGCATAATTCCTAAACTAGTCCTGTGGCCCATAATCACCAGAACTACAACCAAAATCATTTGCTATCACAACAATATAAGGAAAACAACAAGCAGAAGGCAAACACATATTTCTAAATATTTCATTGTAACCACAAATTATCAGAGGAAAACTGTCAAGGCTAGAAGCAGCAGAGAAAAGCTGTTCATTTAGTAAACAACTGTAGATGTTAAAATGCAATTATCACAAAGGCAAACTTTACTAAGGGGATAACTGTGAGACTGTTAGAGTAAAAGGTCTTCTCTTTACATTTTTAATCTGACAGGCTGAGAGTTCTTTGGGGAAAACAATTTTTAATAAAACCACAGATGCAGGAGGTTCTTTTCAGCCCTCGTTCTCCACTGTGCCTCTCGTAACAAGCTTACAAAGCAAATTAAACTTATTTGTTTGCAGTAGTGACCATGTGTGGAAGATGAACAAAAACCTCGCTCAGTATTCATTGGCAAAATAATATAATCAGATTTTAGAAAATAAATCATTCTAGACTCACAGGCTGAACTACTAATCTGGATTCGAATTCTTTCTCCAGCCTTTGAAAACTGTGATAACTCTTTAAACTCACTTTTAGGGATGAAGTAAAAGTGGCCAAGAGGAGTAATAAAAACCAAGTTCATTCTGTGACCAGTTTTCTAACCTTACGCATAGAGCTAGGGTACAACTAGATATAGGAGATAACAGAAGTACCACCTCTTTAAGAGCAACCATACACATACAGTTTCTGCCTACATTTTCCCTAGAGACTAGTTTTCTCAGAAGTATCTTTAATACTGTAAATAGATTTATCACTACATTTTAAAGGGGAAATAAAGTCTCCAGTTTCTACAGTTTTATTTAACTATGTCCATCTCTGTCTTTGCCATACTGCTTACAAAACTATTATCGAGAGCTCCTAATTGGCTTTATTACTACTCAGTCACCAAAAAAATTTCTAGACAGGGTCCTCTTAGCTTTTGTTCCCTGCATGGGTATGAAGCTCTACTGAAAACAATGGGGGGACTCACACAAATTTCAAGGATCAGAGCTATAGATTGCAAAAGGAGAAAAATAAGGTTGACAAGAAATGTTAAAGGTGCTTATTTGTTTTCAGCTTACTAAAAAAAAAAAAAATCCAAATGCAACCCTTTACGACTAGGAGAAGGTTTGGAATAAGCAGAAACAATCTGGACCTCCACTTGCTTACTTCCCACGGGAGTAATTCTGTAAATCCCTGCTATGCATGTCAAAGTCCAGTCAGCTTTTTGAAGGTCCAAAAGGTCTTTTGAGAAACACTTGGAATTGTTTCATCAGTTTAGCCTGTTGATTTGGGAACAGGCAGTTTGATGCTCTGAACATCCGTGTTCATTTCTTCCTTTCCCAGTCCCGAAGGACCAGAAGTTCTTTGAACCAAGAAATCAGTGATGTTGCCTGTGTAGTTTATTTAAAGACCAACCTACTCTTGGTAGGTGACCTTAGATCAGCAATAAATGTTTGATTAATAAATCTGATGACATTGCTTCACATTTCTTACTTGATTCTATTGCTCTTTTTCAGGCAAAGCTCCCACTGAAGTTAAGTGGAGTTATGGTCTAGTAAAGATGGTTGCCCCTAATTTAGCACCCATTCCTTTGCTTGTGGATTAGTGGTTTGTTTGTGGTATCTTAATCACCTTTTTTGATATGATTAAAGAGCCACCGTTGTCTAAAGCTTCAGGGACATAACATCCTATTGACTTTTAAGCAAACTCCCCACTGATTTCAGTATAGGAAGCTCTACCTTTAAAAGAAAGAAAAAAGACAAAACCAATAATCAATGGCATATTATGGCCCTTAGAAGGCAAGCAGGACAGGAGAAATAATTTGAAGATGTTTCAGTCATTACAAAGGGATTTTGTTTCCAAATATGAGGAAATAAGACTACTGCATTGTCTGAACTTTCTTACTGATTTCTAGGCACAAAAAATGTATACAGAACAAATATACAATGTTCATATCTGTCTGAGGGGAATAAAACCTACTAAAATTATGGTACTAACCATGTCCAGTGCACAACTATAACAACAGCTGTTTGTTGGTGAGCTTTGCAAGGGCAGAGAGTGACTGTAGTTTCCTCCAGATCAGTTATTTCACAGCTAGACTTGGACAGAGAAAATATCTTCCTTCTTACCCATAATCACTGCGATTTTAAAGTTTGTGGGGGTTTTGTTTTTTTTTTTTTTTTTGTCTTTTTAAATAGAAATAAATTGCTATTAGTGCACAACATTTAGGTCTAGAATACAGTTTTTTATCAAAATCAGAAAAAAAATCCTAACAAATACAGAGAAAACCTTCAGCTTGTGTTACTATAAATTTTCTCCAAAGAAAAAAAAAAAAGTACTTCACTGAAAAAAACTTACATGCTCTTCCTGCAATTTCATCTCTTGCTGGTCCTGTGAGAACACTGTAATGAGGAGCTACAAGACTCCAGCAGAGACTGGTTCTCATCTCCAATAGCATCTCTGAACCTCTCTCTCTCAAAGCCCAACAAAACTTTATGGTGCATTAGCCTGTCAAATAAAATCTCTAATATATGCTCTTCCATTCCTTGTTCATGTGGTGTTTAGCTTCACTACAAAATAACTGTCCTCATCAGGTTATTCTTCACGTTAGTGCAGGTAATTTATTGTGATCACAAGCATTGTAAAACTATCGGAGCCAAATGGATGGTAGCTATCTATCCCACCCAGGAATAGTAGATTTGTATCTAACCAAGCATGGAGAGCAAGGAGAGGCAGCTTGGGTCCACCTGCAACCAGCCGTGCATGTTGTATCAAATAGCAGTTAAACTCATTAGTAAGCCCCTGTTGATACCTTCTTCCTCCATTTGCTGCTATTTCCACTCTAACAAAGACTCAAAGAGGGGGTGCGCTTGAGCACTACATAAGTCCTTCTTTGCACAGTCTACAGCCTGAGTGAGCACATTTAATCCCTTGCGTACAGACTGAGGTTAAGTCTGTCAAACTACAGCTATATCTCTAAAGCTGAAAATTTTAGTTGCTACTGCCTGAAATGAAGAATCAAGGTCTCTAGATGGGACTATAATAGACACACTCTCTGTCTATTGACATAGGTAGGCCTGTAACATATGCTCAGCAGTAGGTTACATGTTACCTCTGACAACGTCAAACAGTATTATTCTCTCCACTTCCCTTTCTTTATTTGTGCTTGGATAGAAGATATTTGATATTCCTTCCTTAGGAAGATCAAATTCACATTCAAATTACATCAAGAGGGGAGACATGTATTCCTTTCATGTCCTGGTGTGGTAGTAGCAGTCAGAACTTGGAAGAAAAAGATTCCTATCCCTGAAGAGTTTTCTAAGCATCTTACATTTTTGCTTCCCCCACCTCACCCCTGCAATCAACTGCAAAAAATCTTAAAACTGTGTAAATTGTACAAAGGAAATAAAAAATTAAGTAAAGCTACTAGTATTATTGGTAGGTTTATTTTTCTTTTAATTTGTGTTGGGTTTGCCAACAAGTCAACAAATAATTTCTTTTTATCCAAAAATGTAGTGAAACAAGAAATAAATCTAAATGAACAACAATTTCAAAATGAAAGCTCTATGCAATCAGCTCCGCCCTATGAAAATACTTGAGCACCCCTGTGAGTCCCTGTGATGATTTCTCTCCCTGTCCCAAGGGAGAAACCATTGCATTCAATATGGCATTTTCTTCCCCTCTAACCAGCTGCTATGAGTCTCCTTGCTGCCCAGCAAGGGCATCCCCAGACACACACACTTCCATGGGACAGCTTCCCTAAGAAAACACACAACTCCCAAAATGGGAGAGAGAGATAAGTTACTACTTTAACACAATGGTGATGAAACTACCTTACAGACCTTTCTTCAAATGCTATGTGCTGACTATTCAAGGAGAAAAATAAAAATGATTGAGATGTTATTTTGTCTCAAAGTGAGGCTGAAAATGCAGTAACATCTCCAATAAAACTCTCAGGGGGATTTTCAGCTTGCAGTCCTAGCACACTTTCACGATCGATGAATAATCCATGGATTCCAAGGTCTGTACAAATTCATGCACATGCTACCCCAGGACTGCTCAAAAAATAAAGAAAGAAGCTGTCACAATCTATTAGCTTACAGATGAGCTTTTGAATGAGCTTTTAATGACAGATATACACAACAGATTATAATAATAGTTCTGAAAATAAAGGTGAGTCAGATAGGTAAAGGGAATTCACACAATACACATTTTAAAACTCTCGTATCAGTTTTGCATTTACCTGAGAGACTCAAATGGCTCCTACAGAGCAATTACGGCACTCCGGAAACATAGTACATTTCAGGACAATGCTGCACTAAGAAAAAACACGTGTAAATATTCAGAACATTCCTCACACTTCAAGAACCCAATTCAGAATTCAAACCAAAGCCACATCCTGAATGCGTTGCACCTGGAGATTGGCCTTTCCTGTGGCTCTGAGACCAGCTGAAAGCAAATTATAACATGTGATCCTAGGGTAAGAGGAACCTTTTTTTTTTGTTATTCAAAACAGAATCCCTCTGGAACTGTGGCTAAAGTGACCCCTTGAATTTCTTTAATTTTCAAATGCATCTCCTTCCTTGAGTAGTACTGTTCAGTATTTAATAAGAGGGAGAAAAGGGGATTCCACTTCTTAAAATACTCCTGGTATAGGTGGTGAATTTCAAAGCACTCTACTTGTTTCTGCTGTTACCTTAGAATGCGAATGTCACAGAATAATTCTGCTGTTATTTTTCCACATTACTTCTTGAGTTAAAAGACCTGACTGCTATACATTCCAAGGTTGCTGATTTCCACTGCAATTCTTCTGCTTTCAAGCTTACACAATTTATACCTCTTTGTCTGCCCAGCTGTCGTGTTCTTTAAAGTTAAAGTAATATAAGCAACTTTCAGGCATGCTTTATACTTAAAACAATATCATATGGCACACAAAGTCCTTGTGTTGTCAAAGGACCACAAATCACAGATCAGCTTTTTTTCTTATTTCAGTTCTGTTTGGCTCTAAACTAAAGTACCCTGGCATATATTCTATTGTATTGTCTGTATTTGAAAATCATAGAGAAGCATTATCAAATGTTTCTGTAATCATACGAGGTAATCTAACTGAAAGGTCATATAAGCTATTGTCAGAAGAAAAGGACGGGTTAGTGAAACATGATAAAACAAACAAAAGAGGCAGCAAATGAATCAGAAGAATTACCCCATCATACAGTGTCTGTCACTGAACTAAGGTTACACAGCAACAACAAAACTGTCTTCAAATAATCCACGTAGGTAACATCATTGATTCTTCAGTTCAAAAAGATGCTGCTCTTTGGGGACTAGATATAAATGCTGGTGTTCAGAGCATCAAAACTGTTTGCTTCAGAAAGGAGCACTCAGGTGGATGAAACAATTCTGAGGCCTTCTCAAAAGACCTTTTGGCTTGTTAAGGAACTGGATGGTATTTGCCGTGCAGCATGGGGATTTGCAAAGGAGGCTCCCTTGGGGTTGAAACAGCAGGAGCTTTTGACTCATGCTAGTCGTGGCCCGCGGCCGTGGGCCTGGCCACCTGGGCGCAGGGCAGAATAAGGAAGCTTTGCAGTAGAGTGCAGGTTACCTGGCACCAAAGACAGACCAGGCAACAAAGAGGTGCTTGCAACAAGGAAAAGAGACTACATAAAATGAGGTCACGCTTTCAAGGCAGCACTGGCAGCTCTCTTGCTCTCCTCGAGGTTCTGGCCATTTTGAATGGGGTCTGGCTAAAGAATGATAGGTATTGAGTTTACTCTCCTCTATCCTTTGTAATATATGATAGATTTTCCTAGAATGCACGTAGGCAGATATAACAAATGAAGCTTACCGTTTCTTGGGCCCCACATGAGAATCCCTCTGACTCTTCTGAAAGACAGCATAGTGCCACACAAGTGGCTCTCCTGAGTAGATTTTTTTGTGTTGTTTGTTATAGGAGAGAGGGAAGTCCTTTTCAGTCTGTTTCTCTGGAGTTGAAATAACTCAGAAGAGAAAGTCGCAGGCAGGCACTGACTTATACGACTGCCTATACCTTGCTTTTATTTCTGGTAATTTGTTGTTATATTTTATGCCTGTTTACCTGTTGATTAGGAAAAAACACAATCAAATATTACAAATTTGTTGAAGAACTGAGCCCTAACTAAACAAAACTTCTATACTCAAAGTCTAAAAAAAGAAGCACCGCAACAATTTAAACATCAGTATGTATAAATAACTTGTAAAAGATGGAAAAAGCTGACTTTCCACACAGGGACTCCTATAATAAAAATCAAATTAGTTTTTAATAGCTTCATTCCCCTTCCCTGGGTGTACAGTGTCTAACCGTTGCTGTGCACATATACAGTAATGGGAATGTAGATAGGTGGTATAAACAAGATGTTCTTTAAGATATAAAGGGCATTTATTTTTTATTCTGCACTGGTATTGAGACAGAACAAACATCTCCTCATAGACAAAAGAAAATTATTTTTATGACAAAAGGGAGAAGGGGCAGAAAATATTAACTATTTTCCTTCAGAAGGAAAGAAGTTTTCACCTGGGACACACATGTTCCCTGACACAAAAGAACACGAGTATTAATTTTGGAATAGCATTCAGACTTTATTATGGCATAGCTTCATTTTTAATAGGAATGGATTGCATTCTGAGTCTGCAAAGCTACACATGAAATTAGCTGCTTCTTTTAAAATAAGTTTTAAAAGAAGTGAAGAAAATTGCACATTTTCAAATGTTAACTATGTCTTAAAAGAGAAGCTGCATAGAACTCTACCTTTGGGTAGAGCTGCTGTGGTAAGGCTAATTTCTCACTATTATACGGTATCACGCAAACCCCTGGGGACAGCAATTCTATTATATTTTATTGTTCCTGAGTTCAGTGAAATTCTTTAAAGAGACCATTTTACCAATCAAGCTAACAGCAATTCTGAAAATGTTGTAGTAATCTGTATTCTTTATTAAGCATACATTTGCTGACTAAACAAATGACTCTTGTTTATTTCCATAAGATAATAGCTCTGCTGCTATATTTGTCTGCAAGTCTATGGCATGATTTGCTGCCACAAAGAAATGAGTTTGGCAATGAACAAGATCCAGCTGCAGAACCAAACCTTAATTTCATAGAACCCACCTGATCATACCCATAAAATGGTTATATTCTGCTGTTCTTTATTAACAACGCTGAACGTTTAAGTCTATTAAGATGCATTTCATTACCTCTGCCAAATGCAAATGACTTTCAACCTTTTCAGAGCAGTAAGATTTATCGTACAGTTTAAAGAATGATTGTGCCTTCTTTCTTATACAAACAGGATTTGTTTTCATGAGTACTTTCCTGCAATTTAGTAGCTATAATTCAGCAGGCTTGATATACTCCTGTAAATATTTGCAAAGGAATTTGAGTAACAGCCCCAGCACATCTACTTTGATTTACTGAGAGATACTTGCAGGAATGCTGCCACAAATAACATTGTAGTTAACATTGTTAACCAGTCGAGTAATTACACAGTTAAAATACCATGCAGTGCAGAGAGTAACTCAGTCTATAACTCCTGTGACAAATAAGGATATTGTTCTATGATAGGACATGGGGTGAGAGTTATGGCAAAAGGTAATTTTTATGAGCACATTTTCACCCCCACTCTTTGATGTTTATACATCACAGAAAATAGGCTATAGAATTAATAAACTTAGTGTAAACATATTAATGTGCCCTAGCATATGTAGATCAGAGGGGAAATCAAAGTTCCGATCCAAGTTCAGAATGCATATAAGTTTTTGTAGAACTTAGCCTGAGTGGTTTATTTCCTCACTGGCGTGGAAAATAGTCTGTGCTAGTAAGGCATCAAAACATCCCTCAAGTCACAGCAAACAACAATAGTACTACAATCACTTCTTCTATTCATCACCTTCTGTTCCTTGTACCCACTACCACCCTGATATGATGGCAAACACAATGCTACAGTCACTGCTTCTTCAATCCATCACTCTCTGTTCCTTGTCCTCCCCTTCATTATGACAGATTAAGAACAACTCTAGTAAGTACAGCTGATAGGGGAAGCACATATGAAGTAGGTCCACCCCACTAGACTAATAATTACTACATAGAGATGAAGGCAAAATAGCTGCTCAGGTCCAAGCACTGATGACTATGTTCCCCAGTCACTGGCAGGGCTGCAGAGTAGCAAACTAATCCACAGTAATACAACAATAAAGTATAAATACAGATTATGACACTGATCTCATTGGTTCAGTATTTATTTTTTCCACTTATAGGTGCGCCAAATTCATCTCCAGCCTTTAGTAATACTTCCCCCAAAAGAAAATTCTTTTGACATAAAAACATTGCCCAGAACTGGAGTGCCCAAATATGTAATTTTCCACACTACACATTTTTATTTTCATCAGCCTCAACTCTGAACGTAAGTAAAGATTCCGCAATAGGCAGGCTTTTAAAATGAATGAGGTTGTGCCTGTATCAGAAAAGAATCCTTTCGGCTTAAAAGTCTCTCTGATTGGATTTGAAACAGTAATCTGAAGTCAGTAGATGCTTGGAGGTATTTCTACTCTTCAACAGCCTACAGAAGTTGTTACTCCATTTGTTTTTCTGGCACCCTGAAAGAAATATGCTTTGTAAGCCTAGCGGACAGGCTGTGTAATGTCATCCCTATAACCCTGAAACTCTGATCTAAGGTTCAAGCATGGGAATTATTTGAAGCTAATTGGAAGAAGGAAAGATGCATTGGGTAATAAAATGAAGTTAGATCAATATATGAGCACCAGGAAGACCGTAATTACTCAGTGTTGCTTCGAGAAAAATCTCTGCCTTCATTTTCGAATACCAACTTTCTAGAATCATTGTGGCAAAATTACCCTTGAAAATAAATCTGATTACCCGCTTAAAAGATATTTCCATATTAGGAAGGCTGTAGACTTGTAAGCCATAAAATCTTAACACATAAGAGTTAGGTATATTAACAGTTATTCAGAAGTTATTTCCCTAAATAACTCTCCCAACCTCAGACTACCTTCTCCAAGAGAATGACCTTTAGCTAATCCTTTTCACAGCAATGAGGTCTCTGGGACAAAAGCCTATTGCTTAGTTTGGGATGCGAATGGCAGCGTAGACCTGTGTGGTTTTCAGGAGGATCCAGGAGTGCCAGGGCATCAAACAGGAGCCTGGCTTCCCTTCACCCAAACCAAGCGTGCGACTACTCCTCTTTCAGAGCCTTCACCCTCACTGCCAGATTCTCCACCCCTGGTAGCTTTCTGGAAAGACTGGTAGTTACATGGGCCCTGAGTGGCATTAAACTGGGCATAGAAGGACCTCGCAGACCCGCTCCAGAGCCTTCCTTGTGCTCTGCCTTTGGGCTGCAGATAAAACCATCAGTTGGCAGGGAATATTGCGAGTCCACAGGAACTCACTGGAAGGAAACAATTTCTCCTTCCACTGACAGGGAAGCTCTCATGCACTGAAATAATCTGATTTGCAGAGAGGTGAAGTCCCTACTGGTGTGACTGAGTCACCGGTAGGCAGTTACCCTGCCTCTGTGAAGATCAGTCAACTAAGGCTTTCTGCAAACCCCACGGCCACAACTGCCAATGTGATTTGAAGCAGAGACTTCAAGACATGCTTCTGATAAACTCCAACCAGAGCATAAGCATGTTTTAACTTGTGCCACTTCTGCAGTTCTGTAAATCCATATTGTTCCTTTGACTTTTTCAACAAATTCTGAAAACACACGGATAGCAATACTGTATTCTTCCACATAACCCGCTAGGTTGCTTTTTAAAAGTACAGTGATTGTCAGGACAGAATCAGTATGTGGTACCTAGTTATGCGTCTTAATATATGGAAACTTTGGTTAGGAAAATTTGGGTTTCTTGAACAGACAAAAAACTGTGAACTCTTTCTTTGGAGAGGTGGTGAACAACACGAAGCTTTTTAGTTGTATTTAGAATCTTTTAGCCCAAACACCTTCACAATTTTCAGAAGTAAAAGCCACAAAACTCACTCTCTCTGTGAAGCATTCCTTTGCTGAACCAGAATGCAATAATTACCAGGTGCCCTATGCCTGGGTAGCAATTAAAGGAATAGACATTTTGGCTAAACCTATTAAGGAAAATGCCTACACTGGAGAATTCCACACAAGAGCTTTAATTACACATCGAGCCACCTTCCTTCATGGTCTGGCTTTAACCTGAAAGAGTAATTCTTTCCTGGGGTTAATATCTAGCTTGCTTTCTTTTTTGCTAATGACAGACGCTTCTTTGTGGTTGTGCCCGTTTTCCATGCTTGATATACAAAGCATATTTTACATAGTGGATTAAACAAGAAAATAAGAAAGACGCATTTTTACAATGTGATATACAAAAGCTTTGGCCAATCCCTCCTTTATTTTGTAGGATTCCAGGACAAAATGAATTTGAGTGAAAGAATTTTGAACACTTCATTTTGCTGAAAAGAAAAACCTTACACGCAATTTGAAAGTAGACATGGATACATATAATGGATTTTTCCCCTGGTGCTATTTGAGGGACTACTATTCTGGCTGTTCAAACTATTATTCTGGTTTCTGTAACCCTATCTGCCCATAATCGATAAATGTGTACAGTACTATTTATAATAAAATAGTCTATGGCCACTCCATATGTAAGCACTATTTCAACTTGAAGTCTGTATGCACTAGATATCGCCAAAAAGGAGGAGGAAACTGAATGAAAATTACAAGTTCAATATCACTTCACAAGGTTTCCTAAGTCATGTAATTACATCAGAGAACACTGAGCTAGAGCTACAGTAGCTCGTATTAATTCTGTCATAGAAACACTTGACTCAAGTCGGTCCTCTACCCTGCAATTCCTTCCTACATGCATATTCTTCAAGTTCAATAACTAATTTTGCTAGGATAGTACAGAAGCTTTCAGATATCTGCTTAAAGTCGTCACACTTTTGCAGAGTAGACATCATGTTATAATTATTTTTTAAATAAAAGTCATGACCATGATCAAAGGGAAAGTTTTATACTATGTCCCCAGGGCAGATTTAAGGGTTGACTCCAGATTGATGTAATTCCCTGTGAATTTACTAAACTTTATAAAAGGAACAGTTAAATCCAAGTTCAGCAAAGACTTTCAATTTCTACCTCACATACAATCTGAATGCAAAAAGTGAATTAGTGAAACAATATTTTACATTGTATGATCTTCAAAATCTGAACGTGATATTTAAAATATACTGGTTAACCTTAGCTATAGCTTTTAAATTCTCAGCAACAGAACTGGCTGGTAGGTATCAATGCATACTGCCAGATGGAGATTTTTACATCTCTGCATAAAAGCACTGCAAAGGTGTGAAGTTTTCCATGCAAGCTGTTCCACATGCTGACTCCAGTATAGAGTTTTACTGAGGTGAATGTAAGAGGTTATGAAAATGAGGTGCTTGAATCCCTTAAAGGAGGCCAGAGTTATTTTGTAGGCCTGCAATATGCCGGGGGTATAAAGTTTCACTCTCAGAAAAATGGGGCATAAATCCTTCCTTTCTTGAACATCATGAGGACATCTGGCTGGATTATGATCAGAGTATATGAGGTGAAGTGCTGCATGCTGACAAAAGCCTAAGAAACCAAAGTAAGATTTTGCAACTTGAAGACTTGCACAGGCCTTTGTTAGTATGGCAAACTATGTATTTTTTTTATAATCATCATAGCACTGTTCCTAGGTGTCCACAAATAAAAATATAAAATAAACTTATTTGCGAATTATATATATGCCATCATCTTCATTTTCCCACATTCAGTAATATCAAATTACCAAAATACAAACAAGCAACATACAGTATTTCATGTATTTCCTGTCAGATAAATGGATTAGAATCATCCTTATATTACAGCCTTAATTCTTCTGGCATACTAAACTCAGAAATAGAACTACTCAAACCCTATAACACTGGCTGCTAGTCAAAACCATGCAAATCAGATACTGTCTTCTCAATCCAGCGAGCATTATCTTGCTACCTGTTTAAACCATTGCACAACTGGTACTACAATGGTGAATTTGGAGTGGCAAAACAAGGTTGTAGCCTTTAAATTAGAGGGAGATATATATATATATTTGATCTTGGAAAACATATAAGAATGTAATAGGCACCTCAATAGATACACTTTTTTGTAATGTGAGGTAGACGTCAATTTGACTTAATCTGTTTTGCCCTTGACTAGATTACAGCCCCCTGCAGAATTAAATAATGTTAATGAGCCTTGGACTGTATTCAGAAAACTAGGCCTTGGCAAAAAGGGAGCTTTAGTTCAGCCGAACACTTCATTACGAGGGTATAAAAGTACAGCACGTGAGTGTATTTGGGGGAACAGAGCGGTAGCTACTGAGCCTCTTCAGAACCAACAGGCTCGACACAACAATGCCACACGTTAGTGTTCTTGCCAGCCAGAAGGCGGCTAGATTGACAAGGGACCAGAGGAGAGGAGGAAAAAGGGAAGGAGAAGGGAAGTGAAGAGCAATTGCCTAATAAAACATTCAAAAGACAGACATTGCTATCTTGTACCTGCCTTGAATATAGGAAATACAGTTTTTAGTTTGCAGCCACTAAATTTAGTTCACTGCCATTTCACTGTCATAAGAGAAAAGAATTAAAATGAGTTCCTGAAAATAATCACTCAGGACTTTTTATGGTTTTGTGGGTTTGTCTGGGGTTTTTTTGGTTGTTTTTTTTGGTTTTGGGGTTTTTTTTACACAGACCAATAGCATCAATCCAGTTTGAAGAGCTCATATGAAACAATAAATGAAACTCCTACCTTTTCCAACTCACTTCCGTCCAAGCCAATTGGATAGTTTAACTCAAAAATGCTGAAGGAAACAAATATCCAAAGCAGCCACGATCCAATTAATATTTCTTTTGTCTTCAAAGATTTTGTATTAGGGTACCACACAAGCTAAAAACTTACAATGATCTGCTGTACTAAAGAAAACTAGGAAGAAAAACTGGATGACAATATAATGAAACAATCCATGGACATTTTTAATTCTTAAGGCAGTGATTGTTATACTTTTTTCTCATGCCATGTTCTGTTCTGTTTCTACCCACCCATTGGAGAGATGCTGTTGTGAGTCACATATTCCTCCCAGGTGTGTGGTGTCTGGGGTCCACCAGACCTGGCCATGCCAGGCAAGGTTGGTACGATGATGGGAGTTCACCAGCTTCTGGAGCTCAGTGTTCCCTGTCTTGTCCTTCTGTCTTCAGATAGATAGTTGTGCTCTGACCATGTCAATGCTGCTGCTACCGCCATGCTGTTGCAAGATCCTGAAAGGTAAAGTCATGAGTTCCCTCTGCTTCTGCTTTGTATTGCAGATGTACTTGCCACCAAAGCTCTACCAGCTCTACTTCACCATCTAACCCTGGTCAATCCACGTCAACAAATTCCTAATCAGCAGGTCCTCAGCAAACCAAAGAGACAGGATGGAATTTCTTCTGTCATTTCAAAGCCACCAACCTAAAATTTAATTTAGGAATGTGTCGTGCAACTAAGTACCACACAGCTGGTCGCTCACCCTCCTCACCCCCCTGGAGGGATCGGGGAGGCAATCAGGAAGAAAAAAAAGTAAAATCCATGGGTTGAGATAAAGACAGTTTAATAGGGCAGCACAGGAAGAGAAAAGAATAATGATAAAAGAATATACAAAAGAAGAGATGCACAATGCAATTGCTCACCACCCACTGACCGATGCCCAGCCCTTCCCTGAGCAGTGATCGCTGCCCCCTGGCCAACTCCCCCCAGTTTATGTACTAAGCATGACATCATATGGTCTGGAATATCCCTTTGGCCAGTTTGTGTCAGCTGTCCCAGCTTGTTGTGCACCTGGCAGAGCACGGGAAGCTGAAAAAGTCCTTGACTAGTGTGAGCACTACTTAGCAACAACTAAAACATCAGTGTGTTATCAACATTATTCTCATACTAAATCCAAAATACACCACTCTATGAGCTACTAGGAAGAAAATTAACTCTATCCCAGCTGAAACCAGGACAGAACATCATCAGCATGTTATCTGAAGCTGCTTTAGAAGGATTCAGCAGTATTGATTGATCCTGATCCAGGCCCATTTCTGATCTGCCTGGACTTCATAGTTACATGAAAGAAAGAGATTTTTCTCCCCAGGAAAGGATTACGTTGTCAAAGGAGCAGAAATTAAGCCCTGCCAACTTCTCTGAGGGGCAGGTTCAAGTCTAAGACCATGGTCTCAAGCAGCAAACCCCCTAAAGTCATCTAATTTCTCGCTGGGTTCCTGGGCTGAAATTGCTTGTTCTTTTCTCAGCTTGGCAATCTTCCTTCACCGGTGCTCTCACTACAGCTCAGCCTCTTTCCAGAAGAGCCTGCAGCCTCCCCAGCTACCTGAGCTGCAGTTTTCATAGCAGCTGCCTTCAAGGTGGAAGCCTCATGGAAGCAGAGGGACACGACTCTCCCCTTCATGAGCTGGTAGAGCCAATGGTTAGTGAATTCATTTTCCAGTGAGGCTGTTTGAGACCAATGGTGGAGCTAACAAGCTCGCCAGTCTCAGACTCCCACAGGAGAGGTAAAGACTGCTTTTCTGTCCCTCTCTTACCCTAAAGAATGCTAGGCTAGGCTGCTTTTATAATGAAAATGTCCCCCCCTCCAAAGCTTTTAAAATTACAATAATAATACACATAGGCTAGGATGGTTTAAGAAAGGGGTTTATGGGTACCTGTTCCTGTTATTGATGTCCAGAACAAAGCTTCAACTAACAAAAAAGTGCTTGCTTTTCCATTTTCATTAAAAATTGTGGAATAAAGAGACTGATCTACTTTATTCCTCTAGACATTCTTTAAAGTATGACTGTCTAGCTTGTGGCAAAAGAGAAGCTTAGCATATGGTGATTTTTATCCCAAAGAAGACTCCTTCCCCGCTGTTTGAGGATTCTTTTTTCCTTCCCCCAAAAACCAACATTTGATAGCTGTCTAATTCCTGACTGAACTGCATACAGTTGCCTCACACCGTACAGTGTGTGACCCAGATATGTAGCTTACTGCTTTGCAAAGCATGTTCTCTGGCACTGACAGATAAATCAGTTTCTTGTGGCTGCTTAAAAATAGCAGCTATAGCTGTTGGAGAAGTTCTCTGCAAGTGCAGCCGAAACATGAAATTGTGAGAGTAATCCACCATGCTCTTGACAAGCCAAAGGAGAGCCCAATGAACATGCTATCACCAGCCCCCACATGCAACCCCACTGGCATAGCAACAAAGCTGGAAAATCCTCGAGGTACAGCGAAGGCTGTCAGCAGTGCTAACACGATTAGTTAAGGGGATCTGCTTGTTTTCCTCACGCAGACGTGTGAAGCGCTAGTATCGTTCAACTTGGGCACTCCTCTTAACTGGGTCATCTCTGCTGTAGGCCCGAAGCAGACATAAAAGCCTTCAATCCATGCTAATGCTGTCAAAGCTAGCCTGATAATCTTGTCACTTTTCCTCAGGTGTCAGCATAATTGGGCTTGGCCAAGAGGTAACTCAGCTACTTGTGTCTATGCCATAGCTTTCGGCCGAGGGTGCTCGTTCCGTTTCACTCTAATGCCATGTTCCATTACAGACGAGCCCCTGACGTAGACCTGAATAGGTAAAAAACGCTTGCCCAAATGATATTTTTTTCTCCATATGGAGAACATTAAAGACCAAACAGAATGATAAATAGCAAGAAGAAAAGTGTCTCCTTCTACCTAACCTGACTTAATACAACATTTCTTCTCAGACATTTCCCCAAACCTTTTGGGACAGGAAGCTCTAAAATATAAGCAACATTATAAAAGAACTATTGGTAGTAGAGGTGACTTTAGAAACTAGTGGAATAAGAGGATCTCGATTGCAATCCTTTACCTAGTCAATATACTGTCTCTATGCTATCTGTAAAATGAGTATGCCTGCTTTTGGGGTGTGGTGGGTTTGTTTGTTTGTTTGTTTTCAGAAGACTGGGGAAGCCATTAAAAAATGGAAGCTGGTGATGGTGACTGCCTAATCTTTGCTACATATCCTCCCTTCTGATGTGAAAATAATAATTTTCGGTTGTGCATTTTGTGTTCCATAAGGCCCATGATGGATGTCTTTAAAGTCCAATATGGGCCTCAACTGAAAAACCTGAGCTGTGAAAAAAAACATCTTCAGAAAGGTGAATTCATCCACTGCAGTAATTAGGTCAATAATGTCTATGAGAAGGTAAGCCATTCTCGGTAAGTGTTTAATCACTCAGGATGAGTAGGAAGTATGTGCACATATATGCACTAAAGAGAAGAAAAATACTGTGGTGATTGATTCCCCTGAAAACATCATATTAGACTATATATCCATTTGATTTGATGGGTATGTTTTCTAAATTCCAGCATATTTTCCTTGAAGCCTGTGTGCTTGTTTTGGCTGAGGTAGAGTTAATTTTCTTCATAGTAGCTAGTATGGGGCTATGTTTTGGATTTGTGCTGAAAACAGTGTTGATAACACAGGGATGTTTTGGTTATTGCTGAGCAGTGCTTACACAGCATCAAGGCCTTTTCTGCTCCTCACCCCACCCCACCAGCGAGTAGGCTGGGGGTGCACAAGAAGTTGGAAGGGGACATATCTGGGACAGCTGACCCCAACTGACCAAAGGGATATTCCATACCATATGATGTCATGCTCAGCATATAAAGCTGGGGGAAGAAGGAGGAAGGGGGGCATTCAGAGTGATGGTGTTTGGCTTCCCAAGTAACCATTGCGCGTGATGGAGCCCTGCTTTCCTGGAGATGGCTGAACACCTGCCTGCCGATGGGAAGTAGTGAATGAACTCCTTGTTTTGCTTTGCTTGCGTGTGTGGCTTTTGCTTTCCCTATTAAACTGTCTTTATCTCAACCCATGAGTTTTCTCACTTTTACTCTTCTGATTCTCTCCCCCATCCCACTGGGGGGAATGAGCGAGTGGCTGGGTGGTGCTTAGTTGCCGGCTGGGGTTAAAACCATGACAGCCTGTCAGATGTTGGATATTCACAGTAAGCTAGTCAAGGTGAGCTAAAGGCAGCAAGAAGAAAATGAAACTCGTTTGACAAGTTAAGTTTTGTGGCACATGCTGCAGACAGGTCAAGTTCTGATCAGAATAATCTATTCTGACCTTAAAACCCTTTGAACAATGTGAAAATACTAGTATGCCTAGATTTTTCTCTACACTGCATACAGTCCAGAATGAAAACTTTAAAATGGCTCTCCAACCCTTATGAGCAAGATTTTTTCTACCACTTGCCTGTCCCAATCATTTTTAAATAAAGAATTAATTAAAATTTGAATAAAAATAAGTATAACCCTTTTTACTTCATACAACAGCAAAAAGTGAATATTTCAGTTACAGCACACTAGATTATATGACAAATGCCAAAAGAAATGAAATAAATATTTTTGCTGCTTTTCATTGAAGACACCATTGGTTTTTTTTAATTGCTTTGTATCTTAACACACTGCACAATGTTATCCCCACTTTACTCTTACCAGGGAGATCAGTCAGCAGAACTCGTTTCCGCACGAGTACTAATTCTAGTGGCTTGTCCTCCATATCAACAAGAAACAAGCCAGCGCTAGTCTGGAAGCCAAAGTGGTGTGGAGTTCAATCCAAATTGAAATACAGTGTTTCTCATCCAGCTTATGGCAGGGTCAGCCCTGAATTCATGCACTTGTGAAGCTTCCAGATCCCAGCTGATCATTTCTGAGTGTGGGCTGAATGGATGCATGACTGCCTCTGTCACAGGAATACTAACTCATTGAAATTGTTGCTCAAGTTATACAGAGGCTGCATATTTGTAGCCTACTTGTGAGTTAGTTCTGCTTGCTGGGAACTGGCATCTTAAGATGACTTCACAAATGCTCCTTTCAGCAGCTCTAACCTTAAACCTCTCCCTCCCTTGTATCTCCTATATCATTCATGCTCCAGTAGTACCACCCATGTCAGTAATCAGTAGGGTTTGTGGGAGCTGTGCAGTAAGCCTCCAATTAAATTGATACTACTATTGCAACACTGGTGCAAAGGTGGCCTTAGTGGTATCCAAGCAATAAACCAGAAAGGAGGAAGAGTAATTGCTGAAATTAATTGCTGCTAAAAAAAAAGGAGGAGGGGGGTGGATAAAAGTGTGCTGACTCCTGCTATACTGCAAATATACTGTTAGCAGCTAACTTTAACCCCTTTCAGAGCTGCCTCTGAACTCAATAAAAGCAGGTACAGACCCTTTGAATGCAGGCTAATCACTTCCATGATGAGGATCATCATTTCCAGTATCATCATCAGGACAGTTAACGGGAACACCATGGTTGCTAGCATCTTTCACTTCATTTGTGGCAGCATCCATGGCACAGTGCTGCTGAAGCTAGTTCCTCAACCAGATCAATGCAGGACGGTTATCTGCTCTCAGCTGACAGATTTACCTTTAACTTGCCACTGTAACTAACTACCAGGCATTAAGCCAGCTGCAGATTGTCTGTCTTTGAAAAGCAAAACTAAACAAAAATACCAACCATTTCGTTCAAGATTGGTCCCATACAAGATCAGTAAGCTACAAGAATATCTTTTGTTTCATATACTGTATGTACAAAATCCAAGAGGACTCTTTTATTGGAATTTTTCTGCTACTTTTGATGACCTACATGCAGAAAGGAGAATGGGTAATAAGTAGCAGTAATTTACAGTTGTGTAAGTATCTTACACTCAACCCTTAGGAACCTACAAAATATTAATAAAAGAAAACCTCAGCGTTTTACTAAATGATATCAAGAATGCCTTCAATAAAATAGTCTGTCACTATTGACTTCAAATAACCATCTAGCTTTTAGGTAATACATGCTTCATTGATAAGATTTAGTTGTATTACTGTAAAAGGCAATATTTATTTAATGAAGCTTCACAATATCTTTTTTGAATCCATAAGTATTCACATTATCCTTACGATGAAAAAACAAGGCGCAGAGTTTCTGTAACTCACTGACTTGTCCTTTATTAACCCATGGCATGGTTACAGGAACCCACACCACTATCACGCTCTATCAATAATCCTCAAAGCTTTCTATTCTACTAACCATTTTCATGCAAATTTAGAGCACTTCAGGAACAATAGAGGAGACAGCATTCAAAAAATCTTCAACACATGGGTGAAGTGAGAGACTTAGACATCTACCTTGATGCTCTCTGATGAGTCAGAAAGTTGACAGAGTTTTAGAAAGGCAAGAAGCTCTTGCACTTAAATAGGAGGTATTTAAATTTATATTATTCTAAAAAAAAGAAAAAAAAAGAGAAAATGCTGTGTTGCTTGGCACTGTGGTGGATGGCTTATATAGTAACTCATTATAGGTATGTAGAAAACCCCCAAATCTTAAAACTTGTGACAACTTAGGTTAATTTTATCTCTGGGATTCATATATAGTAGAAAACCTATTAACTGTATCAGTCAGTTTAAAACAAACCTCCTTAAGAAGTGATCATTTTTTTTATTTTTCTGCAGCTCTGGAAATGCACATTAACTGTACAACTCCATTATTACTGCAAAGCTTTATTCTCATTTGTATATTCTGGTTGTTCCCCAACGCTAAATATGCCTCCAGCAAAGCAGATCTCAACTTATTAGCACGGATTTTAATCATTTCTCCCTCCCTTTTCTCTCTCATTTTATTTTTTTATATTATCCCTTTTCAAGTGCTTTCTTTTTTGGTTAGACATTAAATTTAAGTTGATGCAGTACATAAAAACCTGCATGATACCAACTGGCAATAAATACAATTAACTTACAGATTTATTTCTTTACTAGCCATGTGTTCTTCCCCAGTCACACTCCAAGGTTTATTCTAATACATCTGGCTAAACAATCTTGGTTTATTTTTCAGTAAAAATATGGATTCTTGCTGACAGCAAAATTTTATTGCAAAGGTATTGGAAAGTAATATCTGTTCACTATAACAAGCTCCCCTGAATCCTTGCTATCAACC
>WAAD01036740.1:13893-35836 GCA_013389945.1 Fregata magnificens | reverse complement strand
AGAGTTCAAGGAGTGTCTGGACAACGCTCTTAGTCATACGGTCTAGTTGTAGGTAGTCCTGCGAGGAGCAGGGAGATGGACCCAATGATCCTTATGGGTCCCTTCCAACTTGAGATATTCTATGATTCTGCCCAATTTTGTCAGGCCTAAAGACTTGAATCTTGGATAGCAAGTACCAGGTGAATGTTTCATTCACTGAATGTGAAACATGTTCTCCATGGAAGTTGGTAATGATGTGTAAAAACCTTATACCTCATTCGAATTATTAGAACTTATATTTAATTCAGTATTAGGTCATTTGACTGTTATTATTGCAAAATTTTTGGGTGTTGGTCAAGTGTTCTAGCTTGTTTACAAGTAGCTGGAAGTTTGTAGACACAAAGCCAGTAACCTGAAACTTGTGTAATGGATTTATGTCAGAGCTGGCAGGGGAGCTGCAAAAATGTATAGCTAATCTATATGAAGACTGGATATCTGTTTAATTGTTATTGTCATTTCAGGAAAGATTTATTTAATTTTCAAGTTGCATTTTTCCTTTCCTCTTTTTTCTTTCCTCTGAGGTGCATAATAATATATATTAAGATTAATGTTTTTACTGCAATTTTTTCAAAATCTGAATGAGATATTCCTGGTTGAATCTGGGCTCATGATGGATAATAAATTTCACTACATGTTTAATTATTTTCTGTTATAAGGCAAGATTCCAAAAAATGCTGTACTAGCTGCAGTTGCAGGTTAGCAGCCTCTTCAAGGTGAACGCTGTTGACATACAGACAAGCACATGAATTCTTAATATTTTCTTCTTTTACAAATAAATGGAAATTGCTGCAAATCAGGAAGTATCTGTGCATGAAAATGCATAATTTTAAGGTATGCTAACTGCATAGGATTTTTAGGTAAACCAGGACACGCATCTGTCTTCTGGTGTTTCCAAACTTGCTTGTTTTCCAAGCATCTTGTTTGCTTGAGATAGTACCATCTCTGTAGCCCTTCATGGCCACTCTCTACTGAGCTTCCTACCAATAGAGAATACAGTTGCTGTTGCTTCCAGTCCCACTTCTGAATCAGTGTCCTTGAGAGTATGTTACAGGGATTGGCAAGAGGTACCTGCCTCCCAGAGATTTAGAGGCTTCACATCATCTTATTTTGAAAGCTAGGCCCATATAACACAGAATCTGGCAGTTGACTCCGACAGATCTATTCAGATCACACTATTCCAAATGGCACTGTTGTGGCTGCATGCTGATCTCAGGAAGGTTTATTTGGAGTAATGGAAAACTTTGCCTATAGTATCCAGGATGTTTTGTGGTCAGAAATGATATTGCTATATGAGTGTGGCTTCTCAAGAACTAAGGCAAATGTTAACATACAGCATTATATATGGGAAAAAGCATCAGCTTCTAGAGTGGTGGTGTTGTATATGTAAATGTGTATTTACACCAGAGTGAGACAATGTGAATTTTTTCACTCTCTGAACTGATTTGTATGGATAGTCAGGCATAGTATTTTGAAGGTCCCACAGACTAAGTGTCATACAAAGAAAGAAGTGTTTAATTACCTTTGATGGATGTATTTGGAGCTGTTTTATTGGAGGGGACTATGAGTGTACATACTTGTAAGATTTTTCTTTTGATATGCAGTGATGAAGGGGAAGTGCTGCCTTCAAAAAAGTAAAAGGTGGAGGGTTAAAAATGAGAAACTACATGTCTGGTTTCAAATCAAACCAGTTTGAGAATGCTGGGTTTCTTTTTGTTCATAGCAGTGTTGTGTCCTTAAATGTTGAGATGGAGGACTGGCTTGACTCAAATGAACAAAAATACCTCTCCATGTTTGTGCTGATTCTTCTAGGAGGTTTCTGAATGTGTTTGCTGATGCTGTGGTCTGGGCTATCACCTAGATTCTTGTTGGGATAAGTACATTCAGAGCTGCTACATGCTGAATGTACT
The DNA here is from genome assembly GCA_013389945.1 of Fregata magnificens. Classification (NCBI taxonomy): domain Eukaryota; kingdom Metazoa; phylum Chordata; class Aves; order Suliformes; family Fregatidae; genus Fregata; species Fregata magnificens. The sequence continues at coordinate 33,890 of WAAD01036740.1, read as the reverse complement.
TGAATTTCATGTAAACATCATTTTGAACTCATTATGTTTTTCTTTGATAGTTACATCTTTGTAATAACCCATAGAATTCGTATCTTCCACTTTGATACAGTGAATCAAAGTATTGTGACTAGGATTACCCTTATAAAATTTACAGGCGGGATTCTATATGCTGCGTTTAGTGTGTGAGATGTTCCATTGTGTAATGTCTTGAATTGAAGTTTTCAGGTTAGCTTGACCCCATCTTTATTGCTGTTTCTTCTGTACAAAATAACTAACCAGTTTTCTATAGCTGGTAGTTTATGCACGAAATAGAGCCACAGTTGAATTAGTATTGCTGTATTAACTTTGCAGTTTGATTATAATTGAAGTGTGAAATAGGGAATAATTGTGTAGTTTTGAAATGATCATATACTGAACATGCTTCTTAACTTTTTATGTTGAATAAATTCAGTCGGGTTTTTAAGGCTGAAATCTATGAGGTTCATGTATGCCATGTGGTGAGCTTTGTCAGCTACATTTATTTTCTTTTCCACTCAAACAGACAGTTGAGCTATTGGGGGGGGGGGGGGAAGATAAGCCTTAGGTATGCAGTGGCTTTCAAGGCAATATCAACCAAGTATTACAGGAAAACCTGAAATTTATTCTCAAATGGAGGTACTTTCTATGTGAAAAATATTTGTGCATTATATCCTCTTACCAAGTATTCTGAAAAGAATATTAAGAAATATTTTTTAGCATGAACTAGTAAAGTCATTGCTAATAATCCACTGAGATTTCTTAATTGGTTAAAGGTAGTCTGTAAATGAAATGCAAATGAATCTTTGTGTTTAGCTTCAATATAAATCAGTATAACATGTGGCATACTGGACAAAAGTTGTGGTGGAAGGAACTGCAATTCAGTATGGTTTCTTTTCTCATTGTTCTGTCCACTGTTCTCTCTGGTCCCTGTCATCTTAGTCCATCACTTTTTTCCTTTCCAGTCCTGCATCTCTTTCAGGTTTTGACATGTTGGTTTTTTTTACTTCCACCAGTTTTTCATTCTTAAACCCTGTGTTGGCAATGTGTAACTGGTGCTGTTAGATGCCTTGTGAACAAGTGGTGGGAGAGATTTGGGTAGACACGTAGCAGATAGCATATGTGTGGGAGGGCAGTATAGTTCATTTTGTTTAATCTGCAAAAGCTTAGATTGGCCTTTCTGTGGTCAACAAAAAATTGAAAACATGATTTAATACAGATAGTTCTGTCTTGAAAGGGAAATGGCAGAAAAGGTGTGCAGATGCATCTGACTGTGCATATGGTTCTATGCCTTATATACTGAGGAAGAAATTCTGTTCATTTTTGTCTTTTTAAAGGAGAGGTTTATAGATAAGTGAAATAGGAAAACGCTGTTCCCTGACTTGCTGTTTCCTTTGTTTGTGTGTTGGGAGAGAGGTACTTGTACTCTCTACTTGGTGTACAGAATGTTTGCAACTTGAGTGCCAAGACAGATGTTTTAAATTTCACTTTTTTTCTACTATATATGCTGAGTGTCAGTTTTGCTCAGTGAAATTATTTTAAAAAATATTTCAATTAGAGACATATATTCTTGAACTACTGTTTTCAGTCAAGAAAACGTAATTCTCTTGTAGTTCTTCAGGTATTAATGATACACTTACAAGGAGCATGTGAAAGGATTAGCTGTTGTTTGCTTATTGTATAATTTTTTGAAAATATTGATTTCTGAATTGCAAATGCTGAATGTAAAGTACTGTGAGAAATCCTATTTAATTGAGTTTCAATCCAAGTGTGACCTTTTGGTGATAGATCTTACTGGACATTTGATTGGAATTCACCTTTTTTTTCCTACTTAATATACCTTTTTTTTCTCCCCTCTCCTCAGAATCAACGAATCCCATCTGACATGGTGTTTCTCAGAACATCGGAAAAAACTGGTATGTTTTGATAATTTAGATTGGTTATATGATAAGTTTGTGGTTGCAATAAAATTTTAGACTGTGCATTGTGGCCAATTTGAAGTGGTCAAATAGATTGGTAGGAGATCTACCTTCATCAGATTAATGGGAGAGGGTCCATATGTGAGAAATACAGTATGCTTGGACTGTAAAACAGGAGAAATCTTACTGTGAACGTGAGACCGTTATAGATATGTTCCTCTAAATAGATGATTTTTATGAATTGTTGTAACAAAATGTTTAGCTAAAGCAATTAAGACTACTTTATATTTAAAAGACTGTACTTGTTTAATATGACTTGACAGTATTTTAAATGATTTATGACTAATCATTATCTTGCAACATAGGTTTAAATGTCATCTGATTGTATTTTAGTTATTAAACGAAAAGAACTGAAATCTGAACCTACTAATATGTGATTTAAAATAATTTTTAAAAAATCTATTACAATGATCTAAAAACCTGAAATAACTGAATTTTTTTACTTCAAAGTAATACTGCCTTTTTGGTCAGTCAAAAAAAAGCCCAACAATTTTCTTGAGTGAGAGGAAAAGTACTTCTCGTTAGCTCTGTTTCTCTTCCCATGGTGATAGGGGTATACTCTTAATCTTTGAGAAACAAATATCTCCTTTATAGGAACCCTATAAATTATAGCTGTTTTGATTAAAGTTTAGGAATTACTGTTGGATGCCCCCCATACACTTAAATGAGTTTCCCTCCTTTTTATTACCATTTCTCTTCAGATCATGAAGAACTGTCTTGATATTTGTCAGACAGCACTAAATTTCACAAAGCTAATAGCTGTGATATTGGTAAACCCTGTATTAGTGGCACTTGACATTTCACTGTATCACTGGAGTTCTATCATATATTTCAGATAAAAGACTAAATTTGCAGAGATCATTTGCAAGAGAGGACAAAAATATTTCTGATAGCCTACAGAACACTACTAAAGCTATATATTTGCTAAAAGGAGAAGAAATTACTGTATAGTTACTGTGTCTTGCTAATGACTTTCAAATGCTGATTAGATGCACTAGATCGTCTAAAACTGGTCTGCACTGACAAAGTTTCCTAATAGTCTGTATATAATCTCCATCTTGGTTAACCACTCCCTGGTTCAGGATACATGGGCTTTTCTTTTTATTCCCTCCCACAGTACCACATCTTATTGAAATGCATAATGCTTCTGACAACTCAAATCTCCTGGATCCAGCATGATTATAAAAGGATTGATAATGTTTCTTTTTGGGCTACTTGCAATGTCATCTTTTCCTACTAACCCAAAAACTGTTTCAGCTGAAATCAAAGCTCCTAGAAAAGTAGAAAGTAGGAGGGCTTCTGCACCTGCAGAAGAATTACTTTAAACTAGGCCACTTGCATGCAATGTGTAAGTGGTAGAAGGTCAATTCGTGTTGACCCAAAATTTTCCTAGCCTTTACTAGCTATGTTGGATTTGATGTTACATCCAGGCATGTGCAGGACAACCAGGGGATCAGTCCCAGTCAGCATGGCTTCATGAAAGGCAGGTCCTGCCTGACCAACCTGATCTCCTTCTATGACCAGGTGACCTGCCTAGTGGATGAGGGCAAGGCTGTGGATGTTGTCTACCTGGACTTAGTAAAGCCTTTGACACTGTCTCCCACAGCATTCTCCTGGAGAAGCTGGAGGCTCATGGCTTAGGTGTACTCTTTGCTGGGTAAAAAACTGTCTGGATGGCCGTGCCCAGAGAGTTGTGGTGAACAGAGTTAAATCCAGTTGGTGGCTGGTCACAAGCAGTGTTCCCCAGGGCTCAGTTTTGGGGCCAGTCTTGTTCAACATCTTTATCAATGATCTGGATGAGGGGATTGAGTGTGACCTCAGTAAGTTTGCAGATGACACCAAGTTGGGCGGGAGTGTCGATCTGCTCGAGGGTAGGAAGGCTCTGCAGAGGGATCTGGACAGGCTGGATCGATGGGCTGAGGTCACTTGCATGAGGTTTAACAAGGCCAAGTGCCGGGTCCTGCACTTTAGTCACAACAACCCCATGCAACGCTACAGGCTTGGGGAAGAGTGGCTGGAGAGCTGCCTGGCAGAAAAGGGCCTGGGGGTGCTGGTCGACAGCCGGCTGAACATGAGCCGGCAGTGTGCCCAGGTGGCCAAGAAGGCCAACAGCATCCTGGCTTGTATCAGGAATAGTGTGACCAGCAGGAGTAGGGAAGTGATCGTGCCCCTGTACTCAGCACTGGTGAGGCCGCACCTCGAGTACTGTGTTCAGTTTTGGGCCCCTCAGTACAAGAAGGACACTGAGGTGCTGGAGAGTGTCCAAAGAAGGGCAACAAAGCTGGTGAAGGGTCTAGAGAACAAGTCTTATGCGGAGCAGCTGAGGGAACTGGGGTTGTTTAGTGTGGAGAAAAGGAGGCTGAGGGGAGACCTTATCGCTCTCTACAAGGAGGTTATAGTGAGGTGGGTGTTGGTCTCTTCTCCCAAGTAACTAGCGATAGGACAACAGGAAATGGCCTCAAGTTGCGTCAGGGGAGCTTTAGATTGGATATTAGGAAAAATTTCTTTACTGAAAGAGTGGCCAAGCATTGGAACAGGCTGCCCAGAGAGGTGGTGGAGACACCATCCCTGGATGTGTTCAGAAAACGTGTAGACAAGGCAGTTCGGGACCTGGTTCAGGAGGCCTGGTGGTGTTGGGTTGATGGTTGGACTTCATGATATTAGAGGTCTTTTCCAACCTTAATGATTCTATGATATCTCGGCATTTGAAAGCAATCATCATCCGCTCCAGCATGGGTACGTTATCAGTTGTAATTTCTTTAAGTGATGTGCACACAGTAGAAATGTGTAGGGAACTCAATATTGTGGGAATTCCCTCAATATTGAGGGAGCCCATTGTGAAGCGTTTGCTGTTGTAGGAGCATCAAGAACTGTTTGTCTGGTGAGAGCTAGCTTGCTGTCCTTAAGTAGGATCCTTGCAGTAGTTTATATCAGATGCATTGTCACCGCTGGAATAAATGAACAAGAACAAGAGGAGATGGTTGCCTAACTTGCAACAAAACATGTTCTTAAATTATGTATTTTGCATATCTGCACTATAGCATGTTTTCCTCCCTGTTAATTCTTAAATTCCTAGATTCTGTTTGTGGGGTTATAAGACACTGTGTAGTCTCCCTTCCCTGTAGTCCTATTAGTTGAAGGATGGGGCACAGGTATGGTTGTCAATGAACAATACAGGCCAGAAATGCATCTGCACAGGATACCTCTGTGTCTTGATTGGAATATATATGAATTGTAAATCTTGAAGGACCACAGTTAATATAAGTTAAACTATCTCTTTGTCAAGATATAGGTGGGGGGAGAGGAACAGGGTGAATCCCTATGTCAGAGATGTGTGAAGAAAAACATTTTTCAAAGTAAAATTCAAGTCTACTTCAGTGTTCAGTGTTTAAGTCTACTTCAGTCAGCTTTCTCAGAATGTCATAATTAAAGTTTTCCTGTAAGAAGTTCCATTAATTTGCTATCTAGAAAATAAAGCTACTTATTTTAAAAGTTTATCATGTTTTAACAATAGACTTTCCATAATTGCTATTAACAAAAATGCTTGTGAGCACTTTGAAAGAGTTGTATACCTACTATGTAAATGTTCATCATAATGTAAAGTGAGTAAAGAGCAAATTGAATGAAATGTGCCCAGAATTCTGATATAAATTATTTTATATACACTTCTGCTACACATGGAATGTGATTTTTAACATTGAAAATGCACTTTCTATAAGCATGCAACAGGTTAACTAGTTATATTGGTGTTGCACTTCTTTAAAAACAAACAAAAAAATCCCCTGAACTTCAAGCATATGGCAGTAATTGTTTTTTGACTAAAGAGTGAACACTTACATCTGTAATTGTTTCTTCCTGAATGTTGCAGTTTTGACTGATTTATGGTTTAATTTATAGTTGACACTTTAAGTACTTTGTAAAACACATTAGTTTTTGCATGGTTTTATGTTCTATATGTAATTTTATTTTATCTTCTGTGCAATAAAACAGTTTAACTATAACTTGTTACTATAAATCTATAAAGAGTAAAGTGAAGAGTTTGAACTAATCTTAAAATCCAACCCACCCTGTAAGCTTCTTTTGGGGCAAAGTACTATTTTCCAACTTCAATATTTACACTACATATTAATGTAGTCTGCAGCACTGCAATATCCTATATCTTCTGTCAAAAAAGAAGCTGTTTGAGTTATAAATGGGTAGTTTACAAAGTTCAGCCTAAAACTATTCTGGCTTTTTTTCACGCAAGCGTGGTACTATGGAAGAAATGCGACAGTGGCGTGTGCTTGTTTTCCTCTCCTTCCACTTCCCACCCACCCCCCTAAATGCACTTTTAGGAATGTTGAGTTTTTTAGGATACTTTTAGCTCTACATAGCAGAAGCTGAATTTCAAGGAATCAAGCTTATTTTGATAAAACTGAATTCTTACTAGAAGTCTTTTTTTGGTGGGTTTTTTTTTTTTTACTTTATTAGCTACCTTGTCTTTTAGCTAGAATGGTATCTTCATATAATCTAATGGCTTGATGCTAATTGTGTATATGTATCTAATTTCTAAGATTCTTATGTGTGTTTTTAATCAGACTTTCAGAAAAGTTAGTCTAAAGACCAACATAGGTGGGTCTTTGTTTTGTATTCATGTTTGACAGTCTGTAACATTGGTATTCCTCTCTTTCATGAATGGGAGGCAGCTAGATGGCTGTTTGAGCTTAGAGTTAGGATTACTTCCCAGGGGGATGGAGCAGATGGCAATCACTCCTCAGAGGTGAATTCTTTGCTGCTGTCAGGCTCCCTGTATAACAGAGGTTTCCACAAGATCTTCATTGGCTTCCAAAATAAAAAAAAAAAAAAAAAAAAAAAAAGGAAAGGAAAAAAAAGAAAATTTAGAGCAAGAAACCTCTGGAATAATATCTTGGGTTTATATATATTTAAAAAGGGAGGGGGGGAAGGTTAAGGCTGAATCTTGTTTTTGCTCATTACATATGGCAGAGATGACAAGCAATTTGAAAGATTTGTCCCATTTATCAGCCTTCCACCAGATTAAAGGAAGTGTTCATGCTGAGCCTGCTGCAAAAGATGGTTTAAAGGTTATTTTCATTTGGTGTATAAGCAGGCATCATGCCAAAAACAACTGACTACCTTACTGGAAAGCTGTTATGCAAATGTAGGCAAGATCTGTGTTACACCAACGGAAAGCTCCCTTACTGAAATTAAGCTAGATCCTAAGTGGCCTTTAACATAGTTTTCAGGTTCTTTTTTTAAATTGCTTGGCATGCTCTCTATGTTTTATTTGTCTATATGCCATCTCAATCACAAATCAAAAGCTAGACAGGGCATTCCAGACAGCATGGTATAACTATAATTGTCCGTAGGAACTGCCAACTGAAGCAGGTGTTAATGACTTCAGCATTATGGGAGTATTATCAAAGATACTATGTTTGTAAAAGAAGAAACATTTCAAAGATAAACTCTTTTCTTCTCTAAGCTGAAAATCCTTGTCCTCCACCTTGGTTGTGCCTTCTGTTGGTACCTTCGTTGTGCCCTGGTTCAATGACCAGCTTCTGATCCAGGTCAGGTACTCCTATGCTAACACGCAGAGGTGTTCTGACATGAAGTGGAACTGGTCCTTCATGAAAATCTGGTGCATGTCTTTATAAAACTTGGTATCTCTGGAATGTTTGTGCTCTGTTAACTTTCAAATGTGAAATTGAGAGGAACACAAATTTGATAGGGTGGCTTCAGTGTCAAAAAGGAATGAATGTAGCTTAATTTTTTTCCTTCAAACTTTTCATTTAACCACCTCCAGTAACCTCAGATTCTTATTATTCATGGGGCAAAAGCTGGCATATGCAATGGCTGGTTCTGAGGTAAGCACATGTTGATTTTTGCTATCAATTTTTGCTAGGTCCTAGAACAGATGACTGCTGGAGCGAACAGCTTGGCTTTTCTCTTGTTTATGTGGCTCTTCCATCCTCTCATTTTTCACAAAAATTCAAGGAACTTCAAATCCTTGAGATCTTTGGTCTGCCATACTTGGATGAAATTGGCCACAAGTTGAAAGTTATTGTGAGAAAGATGGCATGGCAGAATAGTATTGTATGTAGAAATAGGGCTAAATGGGCTATTTGCGAAAGCCTCTGCAGCTGGAAGAGCCAAGGGATAACTAGCTTTTGGGCTTATGACATGCTCTATACACGCTAGGACTACGAAGAACTGTTTGTATTCTCTACTACTGCTAACTATTTAGGCCTATGGCAGACTAATCACAACACTGTTATGATAGTGGTTTTTGTTAGTAGCTTTTTAGGAGGATCATAATGGATTAATCTTAGTTAAACCCTTCTTTTTGTTCCTGAGGTCCCCCTTGTCACAGATAATGCTTTGTGATGGTATGAAAAGTAGAGCTGGGTTTTCTCTTCAGCCTTTTCTGGTAGAAACTAAACTTCCAAAGGGTGATGTGGAAGTGCTTTTACTGGTCTACTTCAACTTTCCTGACTGTGGTATTTGAATACATCTGTCTTCTGCACAGAGTTAGAATTTTTGGCAGACACTTGATTCTATGTAGAGTAACAGCTACTGCTTCTGGAAAAAAGTAGTTTTCCCAAGAGACAGAGTACTGCATTAAGATATTCCTCTTCTAACAAACTTGTAAAAGTGTGTAAAAATGGTAAAGGTAGAAGTCTAGTAAAATAAGGTCCACAGATGCATTTTAATATATCAGCTGCTGTAGACTTCTCAGCAGCTACCAAATTGGCAAAAGATTTTTTTTTTTTATTGTTCGAGGTGATACTCTAGAGAGCAACTCCCCCTGGCTGATCAGTTCCACTGCTGTCAAGCATGCTGTCATGCACAAATCATCATCATCATAAAACAATTTTGTTATTGTATGTCTTTAAGTCCAGTATATAGTAATTTACTAGTGTGGACATTCTAAAATACTGTATGTCTACCACTACAGCTGTGCAATGGAAGCAATAGGGAAATGGGAAATCATTTACAAATTCCCACAATCCTTTGATGGTGAAGAACCTTTAATTCCTTGCAAGGTAATGCCAGTTGCACAATTGTTACATCTGATATTTTCCAGGCCTGCAATACATTGTTTTGGTCTTACCCATGTGAGTACTTTACATGGTCTCTCAATTGCAGAATGGTTGAGGTTGGAAGGGATCCCCAGATATCATCTAGTCCAACACTCGTGCTCAAGCAGGGCCACCTAGAGCTAGTTGCCCAAGTCCATGTCCAGAAAGCTTTTGAATATCTCCAAGGGAGGAAATTCCACAGCTTATCTGGGCAAGCTGGGCCAGTGCTCCATTATCCTCACAGTTAAAAAATAATAATTCTTGTTTACTGGTGTTCAGAGGGAACCTCCTGTGTTTCAGTTTGCACCCATTGCCTCTGGTCCTGTCACTGAGCTCCACTGAAAAGAGCTTGGCTCAGTCTTTGCACCCTCCCTCCAGGTATTTATAGACATTAATAGGATCCTCCTTGAGCCTTGTCTTCTCGAGGCTGAGCAGTCTCAGCTCTGTGACTTCCCTCCTATGTGAGATGCTTCAGTCCATCATCTTCGTGGCCCTCTGTTGGACCTTCTCCAGTATGCCCACATCCCTCTGGTTACTGGAGAGCCCAGAACTGGATGCAGGACTCCAGGTGTGGCCTCACCAGTGCTAAGCAGAGGGGAGGATCACCTCCCTCAGCCTGCCGGCAATACTTTGCCTAACGCAGCCCGGGATACCAGTAGCCTTCTCTACTGCAAGGGCATGTTGCTGGCTCATGGTAAACTTAGTGTCCACCAGGGTCCTCAGGTCTTCTTTTGCCAAGCTCCTTTCCAGCTGGGTGGACCCCTAGCTTATACTGATGTGTGGGGTTGTTCCTTGCCAGGTGCAGGATTTTGCACCATTTCTTGTTGAACTTTGAGGTTCCTGTCAGCCCATTTTCTCCAGCCTGTTGAGGTCCCTCCCATTGCATAGATCAGTTTCTTGGATTTCACTTATGAAACTCCTTAAAAATGGTATATTTACTCAAGCATAAATTACTAGTTGCAAACATGTTTGTATTTTTCAGAATTGTAACAAAAAGAGCAATCTCACTTGTATTAAAAAAAAGTTTTCAGGATTCTTTACTTGTAATTTTAACAACAATGGTATCAGTAAAATGTGGGAATAAAACAGGAAAATCATTTTTCTTTTGAGGCTTTGTAGCAATTCATTTCTGGTGCAATATAACTGCCTCGGATGTGATGGTTTTTTAACATTTTAACCATTTTACTGGCATAAACTATGCAATGCAAGTGTAGGCTAAGTCATCATTCATATAGCTTGATTTGCTGTTGGAAGGAGCTCAGAGTAAACTAATAAAGGCTTACTCCAGAGTCTACCTTCTCAAACAAAGTCCGCTAACTAAAGAAAAGAGTTATTTTGAAAATGATGAATTCTTAAGCATTTCTCCACAGAAAGAGAACATTGTGCTGGCAAGTATGTTTTACTTTTTTAAAAGGTCTAGTTTTGTAGATCTAAAAATGCAAGTATTAGTAGAACATTTGTGTCTTAATACGAAACCCAAAACTCACTGCAAGCAAAAATATAATAAAGGTGATGCAAGTAGTATCTATTTATTCCGGAAAGTTAGGAATAAGTGTTCTACAAACAACTTAATTGTCTGGGCCCCAGCCTGTTCTGGAACTTCAGATATTTGAAAATCAAACGAGAGGAAAAAATGTCAGTTTGGAATTCAGTTGTGCAACTGATGTCACTTTTTATCTCTTTATAAAACCAACTACCGCAGAATAATAAGGCTGAAGGAGTTGCATTTGTCACATATTCTGGAATTTTCTATTAGGTTTAGAAAACAAGCATTATAAAACCTACCTGTCTGGGAACTAAAATGCTTTGAAAATCTATTGCTATAGAGAATGATAAATGACTAGAGTTAAGTTTTGCACATACGGCCAGATAAAAGTTTATCTTCAGGGCATGAGTAGCTGCCAACAATCTGTCCAAACTACTTTAATCTGTTTCTATACTTCAGTTCCTATTCTGTTTTTAACATTTGATTTAACTCGGGCTTGAAATGTTTTGGTATCTACTTTAAGCCACTGAGTAATACTGATTCTATGTGATCAGCTACTTGTTTAAGATATAGTCAGATAGTATGAGTGTTATGTGGTGGAACGAGGAGGTCTTGGCAGGCATTAAGCTCCTAATAGTATTACTCTCTCTATGTTACTGATGTAAAATTACACAGTAAAATGTTATTAGAAGACATGATCATATATTTCATTCCCTAATTATTTTCTTTTATTTTCTGTGCGTACTTGGGTGACTAGCACAATGCATGTGTTTCATTAGATTTGCAGCAAAATAAGCAGTAACAAAGAAATATTTACTATTTATTTATTTTTCGTATTAAAAAAAAAAAGACTACTCAGAGTTGAAAAAGTTGATCTGTAAGGAGACTCTGTTGTGTTAGGCATATATTTGCCTGTTCCCACTCTCCAGTGATAATGCATTTTCCCAGAAATTCAGGGTGTTTGGTGGCTTGGCTGGAGTAGCAGTCTGAAGATCCTGAAATCCCAAACAATTCCCACAATTTTGGGAAACAGCTTAGAAGAGCTGAAGGTGAGAATCATCAAAGCGGATCGCAGAGGCAGGGCAAGTTAGGTAAACAAACTATATGTGTATTTATAATTGATAGGCTGTGGATATGTTGTCGAAGGCTTTGAAAATAAAAGACAAAGAAATTACTCTTGCAGAAGTTAGGTTCAAGAATTCCTTGCATAGAAGCAGTTTATAATGTTTCCTCTAAAGTATCTGTTCATAAGATTGATGCCACACATTATGGGTTTTTTAAAGGTACTGCCACCTTTTTCTTGTGTTAGATTGTTTAATTTTGGGTTGTTTTTTTCTTTTCTTACCTGAAGGCTTTGCTAGGCAAGCTGTTAACATTAACTTGATAGTTCTTTGAAATGATTGGATCCACCACATCTTGGTGGTCCTCATCTTTATTATGAAAAAGGAATTTCTGCATAGCCTATAAAGTTCTGATTATTAGGTCTAATGAGGAGTGATCTTGCAGTAGTTTTAAAGATCTCTCACTAAAAATTTAGAAATGATCCTCAAATCAATCTTAATGTATTCATAAGGAAAGGATGGTTTGCACATGTTAATCTGATTCTGACTTTGATATGGGGCTTGAGGTGTGTGGCTGGCTGGAGTTGGAATGGAAGCTTCTGTAGACCTGAACTACCTTAGTCTAGCAGCTCTCTCTCTAGTGGTAGAAAACCAAATGTGGAGCAACCTGCCTTGTAAGGAGTACGCAGTTGAGGAGTGCGGCACTGGGTTCTCTGTACAAATGCTGTGGCTTATGTTGTCACGCTGTCATTGCTCTTGGTACATATGAAGGGTAAATGAAATTTAGCTCAAATATTTAACTTCTTCAGTTACAGTTCTGATTGCAGGTGTCCATGTAGCTTTTTACACAGCCTTCCTCTGTCTATCAAGTAAAATGAAATTGGAAAAAATAGAAATCCTCTGGTTTTTCCTGTAATGAAGTCCAGCGATAAATCTTTGCAGTTGGGTCTGTTGCTTCTTCCCAGGCTTCTGTTTGGTAAAGGAGAATGTGCTTTTCCCTGCTAAATTTTTAACCAAAGATTTATCCTCTTGTTTTTCACATGCCTATTGTAATCTGATGGCTTTGTCAACTCCTTTGACTTGTAGTTTTCTGTGTTTAAGTTTTATGAGATACCAAGGCTTTGATTCCTCTTCCTCCTAATTTAGTTAATTGTATGTCCTTCAAGTTGGTTACTATTGCTGTTGCTAAAATCTTTGAGACTAAACATGCTTTCAGTGGGTTCTGGTATATTTGGCCATATGCTTTTCTCAACCTCCTCTATTTGCTTGTGAGCTCTGCTTTCATCAAGAGAGAAAATGCTCCTTAAGTCAGCTACAAGCATTCTTCTTTGAGGTGTATATGCATATGTATTTTTTGTATTATTGGTCTTTAGAAATACATAACTGCATTAGAGAGGTTGATGGGGAGAGTGAGTTCTGCTGGCTGTCATAGCTCTCAAATCAGGGAGCCTATTTAGTCGATATTCTTAAAATATTTTGAATGTTTTGAACGTTTACCTGGGACATTGATGTTAATGTGTACTTTGCATTAGGATCAGAAAACTGATTGAATCGATTTTGATTTTTCTACTGAAATTTAAGCCAAAAAAGAAGGAAAGCTAGTTAAAAAGTCCTAATTCCTGATTCCATTTCTGTTAAGATAGGCAGCAGTTTAATGATTGTCCTGTATAATATAACTATGGCATATCTGACTGTAAGAAGGATCCTGTTGAATCTTAAAGCAAACATGCAGTACTTCCACTTAGAATAACCCTCATAATACATTTTAAATAAGAATCAACTTTCCAATTGTAAACCAGAATGTTTTGAGGGCCAAATGAGCACTATGTGGACAGATAAATGGAAAATGTCATCTGAACTCAGTATTTAGACCAGAATAATGATTCAAATAATAAGATATCAAAATGGATGGTGTTCATGGAATAGTATCTGTTAGACAATTTTCCTGTTTTAGAGGGGCCTTAAAATGGTTTACCATAGAGCCACTTTTGTGTTAAAAGACTGCAACCTCTCTGGTTGCAAAAGATTCAGTTTCATCCCTTTTACCTATCCAGATATGTAGCATATTTTGTATCAAAATAGTCTGTAATCTCAGTGAAATTAGCTTGCTGTAGTAGGTTATATCAGGTAGGGTTTTTTCCTACTGTTACAATTACTTCTTCTAGAAAATGTTTTCATCCTTGATTCATTTGAAGGAAGATGTACCATCTACTGCTTGTTGAGAAACGTGCTTCTGATACTAACAGATGTAGTAAATATGACTAATGTTAAAGACGTGAGCAAAATTGGTTTACAAATGAATGAGCAAGGCTGAAAATATTCTCAAGATTCTTCGATTTTAATCAGGCAATGTGTTTGGATCATTCATGGGACAGATCACCACAGGTTATTCCGGTTCTCAATATTAAAAACAGCTAGAATAGCAGACTATGCAAATGTACAAACAGGGAATAGTGTCAGTGAAAGATATTCTGGTGACTGTATAAAATGTAATGGTAAAGCTGACATCTGCCAAGTACAGTACTGATTTTCATACCATTATAAAGTGGTATTCTGGCCTCCATCTTTTTTTGATCTGAAAAGTGAAAACTTTTTCAGTGTTCTAAGCATTCTGTATGGCAGAGTTTTTGATTTAGTCATTAAACTGAAGACGTAAATAATTCACATTATCTTTCTTCTGTATCACTGGGTTTCTCCAAAAAGAGATTACTAGTGTACATCAGAAGAATAATGGAGCAAAGTGGTGCATCAAATCCTATTAAATGGGAAAGATAAATTAATGCTTTTGAGTATCCTTCTGTGTATCTCAAAATAATATAAATCAGTAAGTTAAAACTTGAGAATGTGAATATGAATGTAGATCCTTTTTTTTTTTTAACGTGGAACATTGTTTGCTATATGAAAGAGAATTCCATAACGTTTTTAATAAAAATTGAGATAAAAATTCCTAAAGCGTACTAAATCAATATAGCAATCCAAAAAAGATGCAGTGTGATCAAGCTTGGATTAAAAGCATCTGTGTGCTTGTCAATAAGGAACTGGGATGAGTTTGGGGGTATCATATTGACTGTGTATTAATACATGATATCCTATAAAACCATCAGCTGATTGTTTAGAATGTAAATGAGTCTGTTGATGGATCCAGTGACTGATGGCTTAAATTCCAATTAATCAATTGCTTCATCGGTTTCTTAATTCAGATCAAATATCTCAAGTACACCAGTTCTTTCATGGTCTTAAGAGAAATTAATGCTTTAAAACTAATTTAATCAGTCTTGTATAAATGCCACTACATTTTTTGAATGCATCCTATGTCATGGCATTATAACTTAAATGTTTGGGATGTTTCAGGTGTCTTGGGTTTTTTTTGTCCTTAGAAGCTATCATAATTGAAAGCTTCTTGTTATAGTGGTAAATGAAACTCTGTACTCCAACATGTCATCTTGGTGCTGCTATTCATCTTGTCATCAGTTTAAAATTTTCATGCGCATAGTCACTTAAGTAATATAAATGATTTAAAAATTAAGTTGTTCGTAAATGATCTGGTGTTAGGTGTGCGAAGTCAAAGACCATTTTTCTTTTGTTGGGTGTATTCTAGTAACCCATCTCTTTCAATGCTTTTGACTTAAAGCAGGAAGGCTGGTAATATTACCAGACAATATATAGCTTTTTATGACACCACAGTTCCATGTGCCCTGTTTCCCAGTGACCCATCAATTAAATCATCAACACTTGATGCAGGCTCTTCACTGTGACACTTATACCACTTGATCTTAATTTGATTGCTGTTAAAACCTTCCTTTCCTGACAACTGTTGTCAATTATACAAAATAAAATCAAGTATTCATAAGTAGGCTGTAATAGGATATAGGCAGACAGATTTAATAATTCAGTTTTGCTGAGGCTTGAAAGGCATTAGTTGTAGCTGTTGTTCTCATTTGTAAAAAATTCATTGGATACAGCTCTTGAGAGATAAGGCAGACATAATTTTATTTATTTAGATTTGACTGAGAAGAATCCAGGCACGTAGTGGTGGTTTAGCATTATCTCTGTTTAAGAATAACTGACATGAATTCTTATCAGTTACATATTATAGAAAGTAAATGTAATTTAATTTTACAATTTTTTTAGACTAATTTGAGTGCACACACTCTACAGTTGGTTTTTGATATATCTGTAATAGAGTGTGGAATTCAACCCTGCATTTATGCAGACAAAACAATACCTTTTCAAGACGAGGGTGCTTGGTCTTTAATATGCTTGTAAAATACGCATATTCCTGCATATCTGCTGTATACAACTAAATTATAGTTACTTCCCTCTGATGCACCTTCAGCACAGTAGAACACTAAAATGTGTGCTGTGACATATTTGAATTATACCTATAAGTTCTCTTTAGTGCTTACTGGCAAGTCTCTTTTTTTAAGCTTGCTGATATTTGGCAGAAAATTTGCAAGCAGAAATCTGTTAACTTTAATGTTCTCCAAGAGAAAGTTAAATATGGCTTTCAGAACTTCTGTGTTGATTGGCAGCTTGTATACTATTCTTTTCTGTGTATACTGACGTTTGTAACGAATACTGTGTGGGGGTTGACTGTTAAGGCTCTGTGGAAAGGATTTGAATGTACTTGTGAAATCTAAAAATGGAAATCTTTTTAAAAATAATTTCACTTGTAAAATGCAGATTAAATAGGTGTAGTTGAAGACAAGAGCTGCTGTGATTGGTCAAAGGAAGAGCAGAAAAAGTGAAGGACAGACATGTGGAAGTATTTTTATAACTGTGTCATTCACTTTGTCATTTTTTAATGCTAGTCAGAATAAGTTATTCCTTAGGTTTTTTTCCCCGGAATTCAGAATCCTCCCTCTTCTGTCTCATTTCATGACTTAGAGCTTCTTTCTCAGATCCTTCTTCCAGGCTGGGAACTGGGAGTGGGGAAATTAAAATTAAGTTCTGGATACAGGACAAGTGGGATAGTTTAGTTTTTTACGGCAAGAAAACCACCTTAATTTCTCATCTTGCTATTACTCAAGAAACCTGGTTACTCCTGGAAAGCGAGTGCTTTAAGTATTAGCATGCTTTCCCACCTTCTCTTTTTAAAAACAAAGCCAGTAGACTTCATGATTAGGGAGGAAGCTCTGTCTTTTCATTATGCCACTCTACCTAAATTTTTTCTTGCCATTTTCAGAATCTGATTTGCAGAGAATTTCCATGAGTTGATGCATGCACTTTGAGGTATTTGGATTAAACGATCCAGTCTTGGATTATTCGAGAGTATTATTGCCTAACAAAGAACATGAGGCCATACTCGTATAACTGGTAGGATATTCTGCTTCTGTCTGATTATTTTAGGACACTATTAGGCCACTAAGAAAAGTTCTGTTGCAGTCTCCTACTAAAGAGCTTTTGCCTAAAACATCTCTGAAAGAACAATGTGTGTAATACACAGGAATGTATGTAATACACAGGAGATGCTACAGATGACACACAGTTTTGTTTCTGCAGCAAACTAAACCAACTTCTCTAGGGTAGTTGAGATTTTCTTTCTACAGTTATTGCAAATATTAAATCTCGATGTAATTCAGATCATTTTAATGATTTTTTTGTTGTTGTTTCTTCATTATAGCCTTCCATGAAAATCAGGTGATGCAATTTTATATAGAATAATTTAAATTATTTTCCCTTTGCAAAGTCAATTGTTCTTAGTCTGTCAATACTGCTATTTTGTGTTTCTCGTGCTAACTACACTTTCTTTAGAAACTACTTGGTAAACAGGCTGAATAGTAAGCTAATTGTTTTAAGGCGAAATTATCCATCTTTCTGCTTATCAGAAATAACATTTCCGAATGAAATAAAAGAGGAATAAGTAATTTAATTAATACACAACAATTTTTCTCTTCCAAGTGACTTATTTTAAAAACCCGGTAAGCTAGAATACATTTAAGAAAATACGTAACATCACAAGTAGTAGCTTGTTTTCAGAAGCCTGTAATAAAAACTGTAATTAACTCAGAAGTGTGTATATAAAAATAAAATTTAAGTGCTTGGTGGTAGCACAAGTTTATGTACACTACTATAATTTCAGGAAATTAAAGATATCTACACATAAATTAATGCATAAAATACGAATAGTGAGTTTGGTAGTATAAGAAATACAAGATTTGGCTATCTGATGATGATGCATAGTATTAATAAATAGAAAGCTTATGATATAATTGGTTTTTACTTCATTAAGAAGCTTACCTTTCTGGGTTTTTTTCAGGGGGAGAGGGTCTCTCTCTTTTTTTTTCTTTTTCTCTTTCTCTCTCACTTCTGGTTTTTTTTTTAAGTTTAAGGCTAAAATATGACCAGCATTTTCCACACACAACCTGTATTTAGTTTGAAAATTTTTGCTTGGGGCCTTTTTCTTCAGAATTTCTAGAGGTAGGTAAGCCCACAAAAGAGGTCACTGATGCACATGTAAGTGTAAACGATTCCCAGGAGCATTTGACATGTACATGTCCTACATGTATGTTCTGAATAGAGCCGTAAGTCCAGCACACACTGAATAAGGAGGATTCTTCCCGCTTGCTCTGTATTGAGCACAGTACCTTTGTTTGACAAATCTAGGCCAGGCATATCATAGCCCTAAGTTAGTGCCTTCACAGATGAGCTTTTATATCTCTATTTCAAAACACCATAAAAGCTACTGAAATAAATATTATTTTTGTTCAGTATTCTATTAACACACAGAATAGCTTTAATAAAAAGATGGGTTTTTTTATCCATAGTATCTCAAATAACCATAAACAAGAAGTCTGTTAATAATTAGAAATATATCCTTATATTTTAAAATTACATAGTTACTTCAGGTTCTTAAAATGGTTTTCATCCTTTGTATTACAGGTGCTGCTTTTCCACAGAAAAGCAATCTTAGGGTAAATTCTGGACAGGCCTCAAATAGTTGAGCTTTTGCTAAAACACAAAAAATGGGATTGTAGTCCTAGGACTTCCCTAAGCATATAAGTTTCACAGTTTTCAACTGAAATGGTTTTAAAAATCACTTTAGTTGCACTTGGGCAGCACCTTGCATGGACATGCTCTGAATTGATTTATGCCTGTCTTCAACTAATTAGGTTAAATGAATATTACATACTTGGAAATTAGTTTAAATGCGCTCACGTGAAGTTTGCACCACTTTCAATAAATGATTAAACTGTTTAAACCCAGTGTGATTTCCTTTAATCAACCCTTAAATTCTAATTCAGATAATTCCAAAATTTTCACTATAAAGACAGAAATAAGTCAGACATGTTCACAATGTTCAACTTCATCCACTAATCTTGAATGACTGTGTATTGTTATGGGAAATGAGCATCTGAGTGCCCTCACTGTATAAAGTAAAAAAGTTTAATTTTATTCATTCTCCTTTATATGTAGCCTTAAGAAAATTTATTATGTTCAGTGTGGAATTTCTTTTTTTTTGTAGACAGCTATGCTTTGATTGGTAAATATTTAAAATACTTCATGACTTTTCCTTTAAGCAGCACAGAACTTAAAAAAAAATTTGATTCTTTGTGTGCTGCAAAATAAGTGTCAGGTTCAAGAGTTATCACTGAATTCAGAGGGAATAGCAATTCCTGACGTTTGTGTATGGTTTTTTTCCTGGCAAGTCATAGTCAGGTTAGAAATGTAAGAGATCATTAACACTGACCTAAAGCATTCTACTAAAATACATAACACAATTTTTTACTACTTTTTTTTTATTTTGTGATTGGGTGGGGAGGGGGCAGGGCTTCCAAACATTTCAAAATGGAGCAGTTACAGTAGCTATTTTTTCAGAAGACTTTGATTTTTAGAAGTTTTATGTACTGCTGACTCAAATACCTTCCAAAGGTAAAGTACGTGTGACTTCCATGCAATACATGGTGGGGAATATTTAGTTTTTTACAGGTCCAAGGGCTTGGTAGGGGTGAAGAGTTGTTTTTATATGTTGTTTCTAATTACATGTTTAGTCTCCCATGTTTATAGCTTAGTTAAGCCAGGTTTAAAATCAGTAGCTCATAGTATAATTAAAATTACTTAGTAAATCTGCTGCAGTATTTGAGGTAGAGAAGAGGATTGTATTGTTTCAGTTTTGCTGTTGTGATCACTATTGAAAGCTGACTTGGCAGAAAGCAGTCCTTTTTCTGGATAAAAGGGAAACAGGCTATGAGATAAGTTATTGATGAAATTAACTGCTGAAGTGGAGAGGAAATGCAGCTGGCCAATACATGTCATAGTGTGAGCTCTATTAAATGAATATATGTGCAGTCAACCATTCACAGGAGCCACACTGGTCTTGAACTGCATTGATCTATAGTATAATTCTAAATGAAATTGATGGAAGAGAGCAACCATTGACAGGAAGGGT
>WAAD01036740.1:408-13861 GCA_013389945.1 Fregata magnificens | reverse complement strand
TAAAGAGAACCATGAAATGTCTTGTACAGGAAAAGTATGATGGAAAGTAGGCTCATCTATGCCATGGGTAGAAAGTGCAGTGAAACTGTGGTATTTCTAGGTGTTCCTAGGTACCTCACCCTTAATTATAATGCGGTGTATGTCCCCGGACTCTTCAAAAAGTGCTTTATAGTGTTTTATTTTTAGAAGAAAATCCATAAAGAATCCTGTCAAGAATTTAAAATCAGCTTTTCAAGAACTTTAGATACAGCTTTGCAGCTTGCAGCTCTGAGCTTTGGGTGAAATTTAGTTGTGATAATGTGTTCTGAGAGCTGTTTATATTAACATTTAAAGATTTGTTTACTTACTATGCACTTAATATAAATACAGCTGTTACATGAAGGCTTGTAAGCTTTCTTTCAGGACCTTTGTGCAAAAATGCTACCTTCTAGTCAGATATAATTTCAGGTGGCTTCTCTCTCAAGCATGTCCTTTTAGACCGGTAGCTCATTGAACTGCTTAATTTACAGGCCTTGATGAATAAAAGATTGGGTTCTGTTAGATTTTACTTACATCAGGGTCCACGGGTCCTATAAAAGAATCTCTGTCTTAATTTTGTGTTCACTGGTAGGTAGCCCTTCTTGATGTATTGCCTATTACATTCAAAGCTTCTAGCACATTGTCTTCTTGTCTGTGTAAGAAGACTCAAACCTGGATAAACTCCTTTGCCAGTGTTTCCTTCAGTTTAATTGCTACGATATCACTTCTAGTGATGAAACTACTTTGTTAGTTTTTATTGGATTGGTTGAAATATAGAAGGAATTATGGGTATATATGCATGTATCTCTATACACATTGTTTAAAATTTACACATAACTAGAAAAATCCATTTTTATTTCACACCCATAGCACACAGTAACAATAGTGTATACAGTTGTTAGGCTGTAGCGTAATGGAAGTTGTAATTATTACTTCAGAAATATTTAAGGTTTCTTTAGTGTAGCCATTGTGAAGAGTATTGCTGAAATTTTACCACCTTTTTCAAAGGCTTCAAACTAGATGGAAATTGTAGCTAACTGTATATGTTTTTAATAGATTTGTAATGTTTGTGTGCAGTCTTTTTTGAATCTTACATTAGTAACCTATGTAATATTCCAGACTTGATGATATCCATCAAACTAGTTATTGGAGTGGGCAGAGGCTTGGCACTGGTTTCAGTTTTCTGTTTCTTGAATGCTAGTCTTCTGTCTGTAAAGCACACTGATTCTCTTCAGTATGTATCAGTCTGTATCTTGAGCTTCCCTTGTATCTTAAGTACTGTGCATGTGTTGACAGGTTTCTTTAGCCTTGGATCCTTGATAATTACAGATTATTCAAAATTATTTCTTTTAAGTATAATACATTGGGACCCATATTGTTTTGAATGGTATTAATGTTAAGGATTTATTATTATAATTTATTATTATTAAAATTTTTTTCAGAGAAGCCATGAGACTATAAGCAGTGGAAGTCTGTGAAGTCATACCAGCAAAGAGACAAAAATCACAGGCATCTGTTCATTATTCTATTGTGTTAGAATTGTACAAGTGACACAATTCTAAAAAGAAAAAAAAATTAAACCTGTTTCAACTTCAGCCAGTGAAGTTGCATCTCTTGCTGATAACATTTGGAAACCTGCTTAGAAAGTATTAAGAAACCTGTAAAATAGGATCTTCCTCCCGCCTAAACAGGCATCTTGTTAATTTTATGAGAAAAATTGTGCTATTGAGTGATATCTGGATCTTTACTGGAAGAAAGCACACAGACATTGCAAAATATGAATCCTTTTACATGTAGCACGTTTATTTAAAAATGGTTGTAAATTGCTTTATTTTCACTCTTCTAAATTTTTTTACCTAAACTGAATTTTTGAGATCAAAAAAATAGTTTGATGTCTCTTTGTAACTTCAAGGTTCGTGTTTCATTCGAACTGACCAGCTCGATGGAGAAACAGACTGGAAACTGAAGGTTGCTGTCAGTTGCACACAAAGATTGCCTGCTTTGGGGGTAAGCATTTTATCTGTTTGCTTTTAAGATATCTTCCATGTATGCACATATATCTCTCATCTGAAAGATTGTTGCAATTACTGTAAGTATTGGAAAATACCTGTTACCACGGTAGTAGTTTTTGCAGTAAACAGGAGATAGATATTCCACTGAATGCTGAATGAGATGTTGGTTATGCAAATATTCTTGGTTTTACATTGAAAAGAAACTGAGACAGAATTGGATTTTTATCTTTCAACTTAGTAGTTCTCATTGTGGTCCCCACTGAGATCCGTACTCCACAGAAGCGTATCACAGTTGTAGTGTTTTCAACCAAGTGTTATACTGCAAGTGCAAGTCATTCTTGCCTCAGGAACCGTTGCTTTAATCACTAACTTGTAAGCTTGGGAAACAGCAGTCTACTCTTGGAAAGTAAAGTGCTTTTTGTTGTCAAGATGCTTTCTAGTCTGACTAGGTGCAATGTGCAAGTTTTTGCAAGGAGAGCTCTCTGAGTTGCCTGAATATGTGTGTCTTTTTTTGAGTGCATATATGTGTCATGTCACGGGTAACTATTAAAATTGTGAAAAAGGACACATGTAGGTGTGTATATATGTGTACATTCAAAATGGACCTACAAAAACGTATGTAGAATTGTATAAATGTCTCTTAATGAAAAGCTGAATTGTGTCCCTTGTACTGGGGAAGCTTGCTATTTACAGGAGAGTTGGCTTGGTGTTAAGAGACTTCCTCTGAAAACATACTCAAGTTACAAGCTTGTGGAAATTTACCTGTACAGAATTTCTGGTGTTTTGACTCTAAATCCTTTAGGTGTTTTATTAAAGGCAAACATACCTGAAGAGGACTGTTTATATGCCATCTCAATAGAAAAAGTAAGTGTTAGATTATCTGTGAGATCTTAGCAGGACTTCTGCAGTTGTTCTTCCAGAATTACAGAGTTGCTGCCACACTGAAATTAGCAAAAGGGAGAGATTTTTTTTCCTGTGTTCGTAGTGCTCTGGCTACTGGCTTCACATGTGACAGGAGGATGAAAAAATAGCTAGGTTTGAATTTAGAGGATTGGGAACAAGGGATGGAACTGAAGGGTTGTCATGCCAGACAGAGATGCCAAGTCAGGCTCCAAGATGGGAGTTCTGGTGCAAGAACAGACTTTAACAAGTATTCTGTAACCTGTAGTTGAATTTAGTATTTGTAATAATGCCTCTCCTGTAGGTTTTTACCATTTAATCATTGGCCTTTCTTGTTTTCTCATTAAAAAAAAAAATCATACCCACATTTGAGACAGATGCATGCATTTGACTAAAATCCAGTCAATTTTCTATCTTGCTTTGGGTTTTTTTTTTTATTAAATAGTGCTTTTGAGGTAGTTACAACTGTGTCCACCTTAGCTGTTATTTTTTTTTTCTCTTTTGTTTTGGAAGCATCACTGACTGCACTTGGCAAATACAACTCTTTGTGCATAGCACTGCCTCTTTGAGTTCTGATTTCGGTGTTCTGAGCTTGGAAATTTTGGTGTTCTGAGGCTGACAAAATCTGGAGTAAACTACAATGCAAAAGTTTCTCTAAATTCTCCTTTGGAAGAGAAAATAAAAGAGCTCCTTGCTAGGAAGAAATAGACCTGGTAGAGCAGGGAATTGTACTCTATACATGTACATCTATACTTTTATATTATGTTCTTTGTTAAAAAAAAAAATCAGTTATCAATAGACTTGACAAATTCTTAAGCATAGATGGAGATAGTATAAAATTATGGTTAAACCTGTGCATTTGATTTGAAAGCAGTAGGTGTTTGTATTGTAGTTGTTTACAGTGGAAAATAAATCCGAAATGTTGGGGAGTCTGCATTTGAATGGTAGGACATGCAGCCTCAACTTTCTGCAGAAGTGAAGGTTTGCTTCAGGTGGTGGTTGTTTTGGGTATGTAGGGGAGAGAAAGGCAAGGTATCACCAAGAAATTATTCATGCATCTTGGAAACCGTATACAAGAGTCAACTCTACAATATAGTAACCATTTCTTCCTTAGTTGTTTCCACTTACCGCTATTAACCTACCTGTGACTGATCTGTGCTTCTTGCAAGATTTTTATATTCTCCCTCTTCTTGAGCTGTATGTGACAACCTCAGTTGCATCATCAGGTGTGGTTAATCAAGGAGCTATGTATGTTTAATGAACCTTCCCTGGCTACCAGCAGCAAATGGAAGCCACCAAGCAGTTGATGTGCCTCTGCCCTTTCTTGCATCATGCAGTTATGGTGGTTAACCATGCTAGCCAAGACTCTGTCTGCATTAAGCTAATATGTCATCCTGAAGTAACTGACACTGGGTATAATACTTCCTGCCAACTAAACTAAACTATCTCCCAATTTCCATACTGTGTGGTTTGGTCAAACCATTGACACTTGGTGGTTCTTTAATGAGATCATTTTAAATGGCTGCTTCCCAGCTGGTCTTAGACTGTTTGCAGTGGTCATGTCATATATCTGCTTCACTCCTAAGCCCCATCTGTCTGTGAATGATTTTGGGGAAATGGTAGCCTAATGCACCCAAATGTAAATGCTTTTTAGGGGATCCCCACATCCTTCACAGAAGATAATGATCAGCGCACATCCCAGAAGGCTGTTCCCATTCTTTTGGAAAGCACATGGGTATTTCTTTAATTTCTGCAAAGACACTTTACCTTTACTAGGATGGCAATATATGCAAGAGCATCAGCCATCTAAGGAAACTCTGTGGATGGACAACTTAAGAAGATTAGTATGAAGCAAGCTGTGAATTTCAAGCTAACAAAAAATAGCATTATGGAATTACTTTATTCTAAGTGTAATTTTTGTAGTTCCTAATAAGAGTCATAAGCTGTATCTGTATCTAGGCCCTACGTGTATTCCTTTTTTTTAAGTTAAATTAAAATGCAGTGGGCAAAATTATTTCTTTATAGCTACAGTAAAAATAATGGTTTTGGAAAAAAGTTAAGAGTAAAAATAGGATACGCGCTTTAAACATGTAGGGATAGTGTTTGGCACCCTTTGAAACTTTACACTCAACTTATCTAAAAAGGGATGTTTAAAATATGTAGTTGAGATTTTCTCAGCAAACAGTATTCAAGCTCCCTTTTACACACAGTGGAAAAAATTTGAAGCAACTTGGCTAAAAGTAAGGATCATTTGAGAAATCCATTTCAAGTAGACTTTTTCTCACCCTGGGCTTCTACAGTATCCTCTGTTGCTGAATACTTCTCCTAATAAAACTGAAAAAAGAGGCAAGTTGCTTTCCAGATATTAACTTGAAAATGTCTGTTGCTTTGTAAAACATCCCTATGTTTTGTTTCTGTTCCTAAGTTGAAAAACCACTATTTTTACAGTGATTAGCTCCCTAACCTGTGCAGTGTGTAATAGGTGCATATGCTTTTTGATAGGCTTAAAATTACTTTTGCAGAAACTTGTTGGGGTTTGAAGGAGTCTGGAAAGGACTGAGCTTTGTGCTCTGGTCTGGGGTCAACTTCGATTTCCTTTCCTCTACAAAATGTTAGGAGAATCGGGCAATGATCCTTCCCTCTGCTCAAAGAAGCTGCTGGGATGTGATCCTCCTTTCCTTCTGTTTGCATCATGTGCTGCTCAAGGTGAGCAGTGCATCGTATTTGCCCCCAAAATAATTGATGGGGTGAAAATAGGGCACTTCAGGGAACACCTGTCTAACTGTTTTGCCTTAGCTCTTTTAAATCAAGCCATTAGTGAAAACTATTGTGCTTTACGGAATTTTGGAAAACGGACCTTCCCAAATAGCAGACCGTTCATACCTGATAAAACGCCGGTTTCTATCCATTCTGTGCAATGCTGTCAAACAACATCGCCACTTCCATAGGTAGCACGTTACTAAAAGTCTTCTAATGCGCCCGCTTTGTTGTCCGTACGGCNCCCCGTCCGGGGGAGGAGCCGTGTCGCAGGTTGGCTGCTGAGAATTCGCGGAGCTAGTTTTGGAGTAGTTGAAAGACAGGGTGAAGAAAGTGGGTAGAGCACGATATGTTCTGTGCCTACAGAGAATGACGTGGAGAACTCCAAGTGCCACTAGTCTCGTCCGTTTCAAAGACGCGAAGCTTGTGTTTTAATTCAGTACTGCCTTTGAACTGGATTGAAGGCTGATAGTTGTGTGGGTGGCTACAAAAAGGGGTTTGGTTTCCGAGGTTAACTTTATATGTGTTTATGATAAACCAGCAGTTGGCAGCTGGGGGTCCGTTCACGAGGAGAGCCTGCTCAGACGGGGCTGCGCAGGGGGGTGTGGGTCGCAATCTCTGGGGTCCAGCGGTTTGCCCTTGCTGTCTCTGGGCTGACGCTCTGGGTTTTTGCTGGAATGGATCAAACAGTTTCAGCTAACTTGTTGTCTGAAGTAGCAGTTGTTCGTTGCAGTAGTGCTTTTCCTGGCTTCCAGGGGCTCTCCACGTGTAAAGCAACACCTGTTGTGGTATCTTCTCCATGTGCTTGCAGTGTGTCTTCAAAGCTGAGGCTTACAGTTCATATTTACATATTAAAATGTATTTTAATAATTTCAGAGAATGTGTGCAAGTTGAGCATAAAATAGACTATAAACAATTCGATCATGTGTTTGACAGAAGGTACTCTCCATAATTGGTGCTTGTTTTGATTTCTTTAGTTCTCGGATGTAAAGGCCACAGTGAGTATCTTGTGTTGGCATGAGCTGTCAGTCATGTCAATAGAGCAGCACTGTAACCCCACCCACTGTGAGACCCAGAATAAACAAACCTGCACACCTTCAGAGCTTTTCTTAAAGAACAGATGACACCACCAAGATGATTGACACAGATTTTGTCGTCTTTCTAAAGCACTTAATGTGATGAGAGAGTTAAAATTTCAACAAGTCATTTAATGTCATCTGGGCAGCAAATATTGTAACACCTAGATTAGTTTTCTTGCAGTTTCATAGTTATAGGTGGGGCGGTTTTGGTGATACGCGTGTTCTGAGGCATTCTTCTCTAGCTTGGGTGATCAACTAAATTTATTAACAGCAATGAGGTCACTGTAATTTTCAATAAATGGTGACTTGCTGATTTATATCAGAAGATCTATATAGCAGTAAACAATACCATTTACATTTAATTAGTTTTATTGAACCAAAGGCAATTTTATTTGTAATGAACTACATGTTATGATTAAGAATGTATTTTAATGATCTTTAAGTAAGGTGAACAAATGTTGCCCTTGACCCAATAGAGGAGATTTTTCTATCTTATTGATAACTTTACAGTGATTTTTAAATTCTGAAAAGCAAAAGAGAATGTATTATCGTACCATCATCAAGTCATTTCCTGACTTTCATTATAGAAGGATGAAATGCATTCTTCTGAATTATGTTCAAGTATGAGATAATTAAATGCATATCAAGTTGGGTTTTTTAAAATCTCATCTACTGTTGTATAGTAATAATTTAATTTTTATTGCTTGAGATTCAAGTCTTTCATATAGTTTCTTTAAGCTAGAGCTGTTACAATCCCTCTATCCAAGTGTGGTTGTGGTTTGTTTTTGGTTTGGTGGTGGTTTTTTTTTTCCCCTTGAGTAAGAAAATAACTGAGGTCATTTGCCCTCACTGTCTCCTAAAAGCAACATAATTTTAGATGCAGAATAGTGTTTCCATTGAACATATCAGTAGAACTATTTGGCTTCAGTCAACTAGTAGTTTTATGCTTATAGTATGAAAATAATTCTTTACTGAAGCTGAATTTCACAAAGATCAAGTCCCTCTTTAGTTAAATCATTAATAAAAAAGTAGTTGTCTTTTTTTTTCTAATATAATCAAAACCTTTGTTTAAGGTAATTTACCTTCTTCCCTGCATTTATATCGGGGGAAGCAATGACATAACCTAACCAGGTGAATTTTTCTTGCTCAGTGCCCAGAAGTACATGTAGTGTTGTGTACAAATCCTGATGTGTCCTCGTTAAATTCACCATTGTGACTTCTTTCAAGACATTGAGATGAGAAATGCACAGCTTCTACTACTGGGAAAGCAGTGCTAGGTGAAGGAACACCTTTGTACTCTTATAGTAACCTTTGTTGTTGAATGCAGTTCATATGTAATCTGTCTTCTATGACTATCATTCTTTGGATTTCTCTTTCTTTCCCTGGTATTATAAAACTTTAGCTAATGTATTTTATTGGCCTGAGAATGATATCCATTTGGAGCACAGAGCATTGGGCTACAGAAAAAGAAGTCCTTATCCCTTTTCTTCATTCTAATAATGAAAAAATACTTTAGAAAGCTGCTGAGCACATGTAATATGCTTGTATGTCTTGTCTTTCTACTACTCATGAATGAAATGCCAATGAACTACCACCCCAGATTTCTCTCAGAGCATAGGTTTTTCTTACGATTTTTAGTTTCAGGAAAAAACATGCACTTTTGGAATACTCTGCTGGTTCTAG
The DNA here is from genome assembly GCA_013389945.1 of Fregata magnificens. NCBI lineage: Eukaryota > Metazoa > Chordata > Aves > Suliformes > Fregatidae > Fregata > Fregata magnificens. The sequence goes on along the minus strand of WAAD01036740.1, from coordinate 5,412 downwards.
TCTGTGGCATTCCAAAGTAATGCCACAAATGTGTAGGAAATGTGCAGATCTCACTTTTTCAGATAGATAAGTGAGTTTGTTTCAGAGTTGAAATTAAAAAAAGGAAAAAAAGGAAAACCTGAAAGTTTAGGTGTTAAATCAGAAGTACAGAAGGAGAACTAAAACATAAAAAGAAAAGACACCAAAGGAATGTGGTAGAAATTTTTACATTTAAGATGTAACAAAGGAGAACATCAGTCGAAGAAAATAGAAAGATTAGAAACCAGGAAAATATATTACTGTACAAATGCAAATATACTTAAAAAGGTGGATATTTCCGTTTCCTTTTATTCTAATGTTGTTTCCCACTAAGGCATTCTTTGAAAAGCGAGAAGTTCTTGGTTTATGCATTTTACTGGCAGTTTTCATTGTGTATATGAGTATGTGTGTGGTATTAGTTTTCTGCTGTGCTATCCACTACTGAGACACTCTTTATTTTTCTTTGCATAATAAAGCACATAATAGCCTGGATTAGCTAAATTGTAGGTGATAACAGATTGGAAAGAAGTGAATGATGAAGATATAGGATAGCACATGTGTATTAGTTTCATATGAATTATTTCTCGTGAACCTGATGAAAGTAGGTTGGAAAAACAAGGATGCAGTGAATGAACTTTGTGTGAAAGGCTACAATAAACGGCTAACAGTTTAAGATAAAGATAATTTGTGAGAGTTAATGTTCAGATTTGATTCATGTTTTAAAAAGCTTATGAAATACAAAGTCTCTGTGTTTTTGTGAGGTATGAAGTAACAGAATTCTTGTCTGCAGAATATAAATAGAAATACAAATGTGTTATTTATAGAGCTACACATTTTTAAACTAAAGTCAAACATGTTTGATAGATGTACAATAGATTTAAAAAAAATTCATTTTGATCTGGACAAGTGAAAAAATAATGATATTTAAAAATCTGTAGCCATTTTATCGGAGAAACAAAAGGGTACAAGTGTGTCAGATTTTGAGACATTAACACAGGTGGACAATTGTACCTTTAGTTAATTTTTGTAATGTTCAAATTATGTAATATTCAAATGTAGTTATTTTTTCTTATATTCAAAATTATGAACAAAAAAATGGCATGCTTTTAAAAATAGCTACATTTGAGCCAAGGTGTGGTTACATGTCCATGAATGAGGCTGTAAAATTAATTCCTCATTTGAAGATAGCACATTCTAGCTAGCATGAACAGAGTATTGTAGCCATGTAATCTGCTCCCCAGAGATGGTGTCTGATTAGCATTTTGCAAGATTCATCTGGTAATAAAGGATGGAGATAACCCAAATAGTTAGGCGCCACATACAGTGAGAAGGCGGACACTTGAATTTCATTAGAGGTTATGCTTCTTAGATCGACTGGGATTTGGTATCAAGCACCTGCTCCTCTCCAGAGTAGAAATTGGATTGTGGATCCATGCATTGAGCGGTCTACTCATGTTGAAATCTCTTAGCTGCTGTTGGTCCTGACCATCTAAAAAGCAGCAAAAGGTTTGCTTTTGTGATGAGAAGGAAGTCCTTTGTATCAGGTTTTTAACAATTAGTCTGTGGTATTCTTTCTGTGGGAGGTGGATGTTTCAGAACAATTACCTGATGAAATGATTGTTTCAGGATTTTAAGGTGATCCTCCCTAGGCCTCTAAGGACAGCTCTTAAGATCTAACAATCATCAGATTTTTTTTTTTCTTCCCCTGTTTATACCATACTGCCATCTATTTCATAGAGCCTGCTACTGTAGTGTCTAAGGGTCTCTTCTTCTTCTTAGTTTTAGGGTAGGAATGTTCATGGGTTGTTTGCTGTCATGAGTAGTAGTACCACATATATTAGACCCAATTTTATCAGACTAGTTTAGCGTATCCCTGACTTTAAGAATTTGAGCAATCCTGTTGATGTATCCAGGCTTTCTTGAAGCTGATGGGGTTTTCTCATGGGCTGACTGCAGATGTGCTTGAGCATTTAAGAGAACTTGAATCAATTTCATTGTTTCCTCTTGTATTCAGTTGGCTTTGTCCTTGCTGGAAAAGTACTTTATTTCCAGTTGCAATTAAAAACAAAACAAAAAAAACCCCACTTTATTTAAAAAAAAAATATGGAAAATATTTCAAGATTACACTATTATAAATAAAAATGGGGCTGTTAAGAGAAAATAAATTAGATAAAATTTCTAACTGATGTTATAAATATAAAACGGCTTAGTGCTTGAATATCAACACATTTAGAATATAATCTTGGATCTTGTTCCTTTATAGCAAGATGTACTGAAAAAACAGTGTTTCTTAGTTGGGTAAAAATTTCATGAACTTAACTTGGGGTGGGGTGGTGGGGGCCATAAACTGGAGTCTTTACCACTAGATGGTTCTTCAAAATTGGTGATTAAATTTAAGTTTAAATAATATTACGTACATTAATCTGTTTTACAGGATCTCTTTTCAATCAATGCTTATGTTTATGCTCAGAAGCCGCAGCTGGATATTCACAGTTTTGAGGGTACCTTCACACGGGTAAGTAGTATATGTAAATACAGTTCTACTTCTCTCTTCTATTTGTCAATGTAAGTGAAACCTATACTTAGTGTCAAAGTTGTATCAGATCTTTCCTTAGCTTTACAGCAGTATTTTTTTTCCTACCATGGCAATACTTCATATAAAAGATATTCTGGTAAATATGTATTGCAAAAAGCAGAATCCAAGAATTGGATATTTGTTGACGTCACTATAATCTTCTCATATGAAACTATTTCTATAGCAGTATATATTGTTTGTCTCCAGGCATCTAATGTATTGTTCATATATGTAAAAAAAAAAAAAAAGTGGCATGTTGAATATATTCAGTAGCCTGAGACAATGCAACTGCTAGTTTATGTGCAGTAAAAATGTGCCTTGTTCAACGCCATTTCTGTTCAAAGGAAAGCCAGTACTTCCAAAGTTGAGTTATCTCAAAAAATAAAATAAAACTAAAAGCTACTTATGGGGGCTTTATTGAATCTTTTTTCCAGCTATAATTATATTCAAAACCAACTATGATAATGCAACAATTTCTGTGACTTTTTTCTGTTATTTTCAAAAGGTGGCCTGCTAAAGTTAACCATTAAAAGCAGGGTGTCCTAATAGGTAGTAATTTTTTTTAATAGCTTTACAGATTTGTAGCATTATATTAGCAGATATAGTGATTGTTTTGTTTGTTTTAGCCAAACTCAGTGTTAGTAGACTCATTCCTTTTGATAGTTTGTTTCTAAAATAATTTGAGAGAATTAACTAATACGGAGGTAGAGAAGGGTTTTTTACCCAAGTGACTCAAATTGGTAATAGATTTTGTTCAGTAATTGGAATTCCAGTTCACAATTCTGAGTACACTGATGAATGAGATATTGCAGTTGTTGGCTCTTGAAGACCAATTTATACCGGTTACATAGTTCATGCTGCCTACAAAGTAAATGTCACTTGCCCACACCTTCTAAAGCTGTAAGCAACAATGTTTACTTAAACCTTGTATTGACCAATTGTCCAAATGAAACTTCTATTAACAGCTGTAAAATTCATGTTATTCCTGTCCCAATGGCTAAGTGTATACTTTTCTAAGTATAAATAGAACTCCTCAGAGCCTTTTTAACAATTCTGGTACATATTGGGAAATCATCACTAAACAGTTGCTCCCTGTTGTGGGTTCTGTTTGTACATATAATAAGAGCTGTATGATTTAAGCATCCCTGATATGTCTAAATAACCCTGATGCATTTTATGCTTTCAGGTTCAGATATGTGTTTTTTTGACTGCTTCAGCAGGAAGGGCAGCTTAAGTTGTGTGTGCATGCATCTGAGGACAGTGCCCTCAGATTTGGTTCACAGTGGATGACACTGTAGATACTTTTAGAAGATTTTTTTTTCTTTTTTGTTAATGGTGTACCTTCTGCATAGTGAATTGTTGCTTTAGGACACTTGTTTACTGATTTATCTTTCTACTTCTGCAGTGAGCCCTTGCTTCTTACACGAAATCAGTTTTTGCATCTAATTTCTATTTTATGTTAAAGTAAAAAAATTAGTGTGCTTAGTGATGCTAATGCATACATTTTTCCTACTTAAGCATTGATGTTCAAAGAATTCTTGCAAGGGTAGGTTGACAGGGTAATAGCACATTGATTTTTCTTTTCTTTTTTTCCCCATTATGAAGACAGACTACTAACAATGTAGAAGACAAACTTAGATAATTTCAAGAAGTGCATGACCATAAAACAAAACAGAAACTTAGGTGCACAGCTCTGGAGTTTTTATGAGGCAACAACTTCTCTTAAGTACTTCTATGTGAGAAATACATCCACAGCAAACCTGATAGCTGACAGAAGATACCTTTTGCAGTACACCTGCATAACCACGTCAGGAGGAGTTGAAGCTCTGCTGTACTCTATTGATGTCTGCCAGCTTCACATGAAGTCATTTTCTGTTGTCCTCCATGGATTCTGATGCATTATATGCAGTCAGTGCATGGAAGTGAGTGTGTGTCCTTGCATAGGCGTGCAGGAAGGAACATGTCTGACCCTTAAATAATGGCATAAGTTAATTCCTCTCCTCCTCTCCTGTCTTCTGGACATCCTACCGAGAAAGAATAGCTGAGCTAAATTAGTGTTCTGTGAAAATGGGTGAGATTGTTTTATTTGTTCTCAGGGCATCATCCATGTCTTGGCTGAGCTTATTTTGAAATAGTGATGCACAGAACAGGGATTTACACATACGTAATTGCTAGAGTTTCTTTTCTGTCTGATGCTCCTATGTAGACTTGATAAATTAGGAAGCTATTTCATCAATTCTGAAAAAACATGAGAAAAACACATGTCTGTAGAAAGAGAATAAAAGGTAGCCATACTTCTTAACCCAACTTTTACCAGTTGGAACCCAAAGAGTACTCTGGAGCATGACCAGTATTATTTACCTTTTGCTTACAGCTTCTGTGCAGAATCATGGAAATTCTCTCTCCTGCTT
>WAAD01036738.1:20600-46110 GCA_013389945.1 Fregata magnificens | reverse complement strand
AAGGGGCAATGGGCACAAATTAGAACACGGGAAGTTCCAGCTGAACATCAGAAAAAACTTCTTTACTGTGAGGGTGACAGAGCATTGGAACAGGCTGCCCAGAGAGGTTGCGGAGTCTCCTTCTCTGGAAATATTCAAAACCTTCCTGGACACAGTCCTGTGCACCCTGCTCTCGGTGAACCTGCTCAAGCAGGGGGGGTTGGACGAGATGATCTCCAGAGCTCCCTTCCAACCCCAACCATTCTGTGATTCTGTGATTCTGCACCTCACCTGCAGACAACCGTTGCCCTCCAGGGCCCCCTCACACCATCACCTGAACATCAGTTGTTACTACATGACAATATATCTTCATGGGCCGAAAACAGTGCTTCACCATTGCCAACGATGCACGGCCTTCTGCTTGCACACCCTAATGCATGTTCTTATCGGGCCAGTTCGGATAGCCAGTGTGTAACTGGAGACGGTTTTCAGCTGGTGCCTATTCATTGGTTTCTGTCAAATTAGTTTGGCAGTCTCAGGCTTGTTCCCAGTGGACAGGTGTCCATATCAGAGAATGACGGCAACAATTGACACTAATTGGCACCCCAGTCGGCTGTCTTGGCGGCTTCACAGCCTCTAGAGGTGGTCCCTTCCCATCAGACGAGGCATGTTGGTGGGAAGTTTGCTCTGCTGCAGCCTCTGCTGCACCAGTGCTATGACAAAGGAGCTCAAGCAGTACATGGGAAAGCAGACAGGAAAAAAACATAAGGAAATAGCTTTGTACAGTAAAACCTGTATTTTTGAGTAGAGCATTTAGCAACCAATAGCTTTTGATACGCAACCAATGCAACGGCAAAGTTTACTGTGGTGGTGAGGTCTGGCTGCGCACATTTCAAGTCCTTGATCAAGCATCAAGACAAACACCAAAATAAATGTCTCCTAAGCCAGTTCAAAGAAAACAAACTTTCCTCTAGCCTCATTGTGAAAACAGCAGTAACAGGAGTTTTAAAGTTTCCTCTAGCACATGGTGCCAGGCCTCATTTATTTTATATTTTATCCTCTGTACATTGTTTTCCCAAAATCTAAGGTTTCAGTTAAAGAACTGTGCTTACAGGTAGAGCACATTTTCGGAATAAACAACTGCCAGCGGTCTTTGTAGGGCTTGTGCAGGAAAGCAGCTAATAAAGGTGCACATTTGCTGTTTTCTGTATCAGCATACTTTACTACCGCATTGTCTCAGATAAGCACCAGAACTTAAGTTGTCTTCCAAAGTTTGGCAACCTTCAATAGATTCATTAGTGGGTTTTTCTTTAGGACCAACGAAGCTCAAAGAGCCCCTAACAATGGAGCTAATCACTGTCTCTTCCCTGACCCAAGCTCATGCTTTCCCCTTTTTCACCGCAGACTCTATTTCTGAGCAATTGGATTTCAGAACAAATAAATATCTGCCTTTTTTCCCTTGCTTACATCTTTTGTGTATATTTTTTCTTTGCAGCTGCCTGTATTTAAACCAGCGTGGTAAATGGCAGGGTTCTTCAGGTAATCTTTCATTGAACACAAATGGCCTAGCATTAAAATGCAGCTAATCTTACCTCAATTAGAGAACACCGTGCAAAACTTTAAAAAGGCATAGCTAAATGTTTGGACTAAACAAGCAAGCCCACGTTGTTAGGAGCAGTGTTGGGCAAGCCGCAATTTCAATGGCTCCGCTAATGAATAAACGTGAGACTGTATCAACAGTCCGGAACGAGCGTCTGGTTTGTGTGCACGGGGAATGTAATGGTATCAATTGACTGGCTGTTTGTGGCAGCTATAAAGTACCCTTGAATGTGTCAATGGAGGGAAGGTATGCGGACAATGAAGCCGTGACAGCTGAATATCAGCAGCGACCTTGAACCTCAACTGGTCCTACCGTCCCGGTGACTCCAGCTGCAGCACGGGCATGTGCGGACAGACAGACGGACGGACCTTTGGCACTGCCTGTCACTTCCCCTGCTCTGGCTCCCTGTGCTGAAATGACAATTTCACCACACAGCGAGACCCCGCTAATAAGCGACAGGGAGCATTCACTTATTAGCAATGTTGCTAACAATATGTTCAGCATCCTAATCAGGCCCTCGCTGGCATTTGCACAACAGAAAACAGAAAGCAAAAACAAAGCCAGTCGCTGCTGATCAAATATTGCCTATCAGCATCTGCGGCCAAAGGAGGCACAAGATGCTCCACTGCAAAGCAAGGGGTTTTCTTCTTGATTTGAGATTTGCGTTTTGGAAACCACTGCTTTTATTGATGTACACAGCACATGATTAGTTAAAACACTACGAGGAAGGAACAATTAGCATCTGGCATACAGTATTTTCTAATGGAAAACAACAGAATTTTCCTAAAGATCAGCCTTGTGGATTGCACATTAATAGTTACTATGCCGTTAGACATACACAGGCAGACACACATGGTACGCAGCAGAGACCTGCAAAGCTCTTTGTGACAAAGCACACCAGTATAGTCCAGCAACAGCATCCCTTTGCTATAGGTAAACAAGTTGGCATCCTCTATGGAGGATATGCTTTGGCCACTCCCGCCTTCCCCTCCCTTCCAGGAGGGATGTCATGGCAAACACACATGATGAGGAAGGCAGCGTCCTCCCCCAGCTCCTCATTCACATCTCATATAGTTACACTGACAACATGGCAAATTACTTTTTAGGGTGGGAGGGGATAATATACAGACAGCAGGGCTCTTCTGTTTGCACTGAATATTAATTTATCAATAAATTGGTGTCAGGAAGAAACTTTCATGGCATAGACCAAAGACATTTCTCTATTCTCAAGCATCTGGCCCATCACACCAAGCCCACTGAGCAATCACACAGCATGTTTGTAAGTTTATAATCTAGGATTACATTAAAACCAAGTCTGGTTTTGGCTGACCATGGAAATGCTGTCTTATTTTGGTATCATCCTTTACATATGGCAGACAGCAACTGAGGATAGTTTTTCGAGAGATGGTATAAACGAACACAACTCAAAATGAATCACAGGTCATGAGCAATTTCTGACTGGGACCAGGTCTTCCATAAAGTAGGAACTAATGGGGGAATTTTTGCTGACTGTTATGGGGAGTAATCCAATCTCTTCTTTGGCTCTGGACATGGAGAAAAAAATAATGAGGAACAATACTACCTAAAAAATTCAGACTTGTTTGAAAAAAAAGCCTTTTCAGCATTTGTACATTTTTTCCTTAGTTTCCTGTGGATTCTTTTTAATTTTTTCAGTGAAGTACCAAAGCCAAAATAAAAAAAAAAATTGTGGTTTTTTTTTTTCCTGGTTACAATTTTTGCATTAAAAATGGAAAAGATGGACTCAGTTAATAAACTTTGTTGATCTTCATTCTCAGTCACACATTCTGGGAAAATGGATTAATGCTTTTCTAAAAATTTTAATTTTTTAAAATACTTTTAGTGTTTAAAAAAAATATTTTAACAGAAAATTATCATAAACCACATAATATTTGTGACTTGACAGATATATTTCATTTATAGGGTGAAATAAGTACCTTAAATTCTGATCTTTCTAGACCAGAAGCAACAGAAGCTGGCTTGCCATTTAACTGCTAAGTCAATGCTAATAGTACAGCTGTTAAGAAAAAGATAATTTGTTAAATAAGGACGTTGTGAACAGATCAATTGGAGTCAATACTTTAAGGAAAAGAATTCACAAATATTGCAGAATAAGCAAATTGTGCAAAAACTTCACACTGCTATCAGGGCAAACATTTACTCATAATGAAATCAAAGTATAATGAGCCATTGCTTTTCCAAGTGCATGAAGTAACAAGTCAGCCTGGTGCTTTTCTCCCTTATATAAACAGCAAAAAGTAGGATGGCAGCAAGTACGAACAGAAGAATTCCCCTAAAAGCCACATGAGCAGCCTTCATAAAAGGGAAACAAGGAAGGCTCAAGGCTGTGAAATCACACTAGCCTCCAGAGCACGCTTTCTTTCAGGTGTTCCAGAGAATTCTGCAAGGAATTGCCAATTTATCAGTATTACCTTCCATCCTCAGCTTCCGTGCTGCTTTCCAAACGGCCCTGTGAGCTGTTCATCGTGACACCAGGAGAGGCTTTGCCCGTGTGACTTCTAAGCCACTTGTGTTATTGTGCATCCACAGGACTCTGCAGCCAGAGGACTTTTTACCTGTCACTCGTTTGAAGGATCTGCTGGATCCATAGCCCTGATCCCATCCCCTCTGCACGGGCTAGTTTGTTCCCTTAGAGAAGAAAATGGAGAACTTTATGGCACTCTTGAGGTTTTTCTCGCTCTTATGTAAATTTCTTTGTGAACAGAATACCCCAGTTTTATACTTGTACCCAATAATAATTGCACGTGCAGCATTGGCATAAAAGTGAGGTGCGTAAAGCAAAATCTGTAAATTGTCTTATCGGGTGAGAAAGACTTCAGTTGGCTTTATCTACTAACAGAAAGTCTGGAAAATAACAGTAAAGGTTTGTTGTGGCTTACTGTGTGTGAGTAAAAGCAGTTTTCAACTCCCATGTACAATCATCTTGCACCTCCTTAGCAGGTACAGCGTGAGCTAGGCACAGGGGATGGACAACATCCCCGAGCTCGCCAGCAGGCACAGGGATGCAGGGAGGAGGGTAATTTACTGCTGGAAGAGGTCACCTACAGATTAGTATTCTCTGGAGCAAGAGGTGAGCAAAATAAAAAATACTTTCTAGAAGTCTCTCTGACATGAAACAGTGCACACTACTTACTGCTTAGGGATGGCTGTGCAAGCAGTCGAGCCCTAAAAGAAGAGGACTCCACTAATGGAAATGCACATGTGTGTTCCCTTATAAAATGAGTAACTCAGCGAGCTACTCAGTGGCTTTTCCTGCACCAATAGCTTAGCAGGATCTTTATTCTTTTTAAGGGGCATTAGTGCTTTTCATAAAAGAGAGATGACATTATTAGGACACAGTAAAGCGAACGCTTAGGAATATAGGTAACTTTCATCATATAAGTAACCCACGGAAGTCAACAAAGCTATGTGTGTTTCATTGTTTACAATTCCGAGCACTTGGTGCTCTCTCTTTTTATTTTAAATCATTGAAGTTTATGTGAATTATGTTCACTCTAGAAATATATTATCTAAAGATTTTTCTTATATTTATATTGACACGATATAGAGTTACTGTATAAATTTTATGAATGCCAGAGAATAAAGTACCTCTTCCAAATATACTGACATTCATCATGAACTGACATCTCTGCAAACTGCTTCTGTTTCTCTCATGTTCACATTTATTGTGTCTGGGCTTAGTCCTGCAAACAATTACTTACCTTGCTAACTTTATTAATGGAAGGATTCTCACGACGTTCTGAGGGCCCATCCTTGCCAAAACTTGTATGTGTGAGCACTCTCCTTACAGAAGAGAGCTTTCTGAGTAATAATTTCCACTTGAGGGACTTTCACATGACACCTGAAACTAAGAATAGACCCCTTCATTACAATGTGTCACTTAATCTTTCATTGGGAAGATACTTGAAGAAATAAACAGATAAATAAAATAAGAATTAATTGGCAGAGCATGTAGGTAGCTAAATTAAATTTTAAATACAGAAAGATTTAGGAATGAAATTCAGGCTAATATGTCACTGCAATACCTACAGCTGGAGCATTCATTTTTGTTAGCCCACATACAGACACACTCAGCAGATTTAATTTAACACAAATGTATGTGGTCATGTCTGAAAATACACCGGCCTTAATGAAATAGTAAAGAAGCATTTTTCATGCACAAGTATGGCAGGTTACCTAGAGAAACCTTATAAGGCTACAAAATATTTCACTTAGATTAAGAACACTTAGTGGGGTGAAGTATGTGATCATGCACAAGCAGCTGAGGATGAGACTCATCCCCTCCCACACACAGGTTTGCACCGACAGCTTTAGGTTAGGAGCAACTGCCCAGGCGCACTCTGTATGTGGGGCATTCTGGCCACTGCATCCATACCAATAGGAACCCGTCCCAACTAATTCTCATTGCTCTGTGGTTTTATGCGAAAAGCAGTGTGAAGAACACAACCCAGCATCTGGGGTTGCAGCGGCCTTTGTTTCATGGCTGTTTTGTGCACTCAAGAGGACAGGCACTTTTCTATATGCACATAGGGATCCTTGCAGAGGACTTTCACAGAATGTGACTCGTTGGATTTAATAATGGCACATGGTGTAGGTCAGCACAGGATTTGGGCCGTGCCATGCTTCTAACAGAGATATTGCACAACTGTATATTTATAAATCACAAGTATTGAAATAAGAGAAACTGAAGAGTTGAAAGCAGGAAAAAATATTGTTACAGTACATACATTGCTCAGAATATTAAATGATGTATGTATAGTAAGGTTTACAATAAATGTTTTGAAAATAAGCATACAGGTGATAATTTTAAATCCACTTATAAACGCGCTTTTTGGCAAAGCTGGACTGGGCAATTTAATGGTGGATAAATTCCCCGGGCAGCACGCAGGAGCGGTGTCTTCTCTCCACCCTCACGCAGTTGCAGCACATAACGCGTGAGGATGGTGCTCTTGTAAGGCAGCCTGTCGTTCGACAGCAGACTCGGGCTACCTAGAGGAAGGGTGGCCTAAGTTGTCCTGATAAAGAGAGTTTTCTTTGGCACTCATGTACCCAAAAGAGCAGCCACATGCATCTATGGCACTTCTCCAGAAAGGAACGTGCCTCCCAATTAGACTTCAAAGTCCAGAGATTTGCACCACCCAACTGAGTGCCTTATTGTGTCCTGTGCAGCTGAAGGAAAGCCTGGCAGCACACAAGTGAGCAAGCGCTGGCTGCAGAGTGAATACCAGGGACATGATGAGAGCATTGGTGGCTGCAGAGGCAGAACAGCTGAGCACAGCTGGGTGAGCGGGGAAAAGTGGAAGACAACCACACAGAATGAGAGTGAGAAGGAGGGAGGGAGACTTCAGCAGTATAGACACGGGACAAAACTCAATGGTAGGAAAAGAAGAGGGGAGGGGAGACAAAATGAAGAAAATGAAAGGCAAGGAATGAGGGGAACACCTCTGAAAGTGAAGTGTGTACAAGACTGACAAAAAAACAGCAATGGAGAGCAAGAGGGAAAAACAAAGTCATGGGAAATAAATGACATCTGAGAAACTTGATAGAAACTTAACAGAAACTTAACAGAACTTAATAGAAAGCTGAATGATACAGACAAAGCTGTGGGGATGAACAAGTCTGTGGCACGGCTCAGTGTTTAGCACTAATCTTTTTGTAAGAAAGCTGAACAACAAAATTGAAGTCGCTGCTGGAAAACAGAAGGTCTAGAGACAGAGCACGTTGCTATTTAGATTTCTGTATTGGTGCCAGATTTGAAGGGGGGTGGGAGGTAAAGATATTGTGGCCTCTAGTATTTTATGTCCCTCCCTGTAAAATTCTAAACCAACCCTGACAGGGTTGACTTTTATTCTTAGCTCATAAAGAGTGATTGTTTTGCCTGAGGTATACACTAAAAAGCAGGTATTTCCAAAATATCCCCTACAGGCAGAAACACTGAATTTCTTTAAGGGACTGCAAAACCTCTCTCCTTTGGACATGAATTAATATAATCTTTGCTCTGTAAAATACATAGCTGATGCTTTTGGAGTTTGCCACCTCATCCTGCTTTGCACTGGTTTGAGCAGAGCTCATCGGACGTGGATAGATGCAAGTCAAACCTGCCCAATGCCTGTTTCCCCTCCTTTATCTAGTGCTTCACCTACCCTGTGCAGTAGGTTGGACTGGTGAACAGACCTCCTTTGGATAATATCAGTATTATCCTGTTCAGAGCCCGCCCAGGACATCCTCCCAACCATCACCTGGTGTTCACCAGCTCTATGCCCACGGGTATGGTTATCCCACCCCATCTCACAGCACGACCATGTGTCTTACATGAGAACCTTTAACGGAATGCACAAGTGTCAACAAATTAAACACTCCGACAATCTTGCAAGGCAATAAATGTTACCGTTTACCTTTATTTCAGTGGGCATGAATCTGATTAATCAGATTGAATTTAGTCTCATAAGGCAGACCTTCTTCACAAAGAAGTCTCTGGCAGGGCTGAGAACAAAATCCAGGTCCTATACCTTTGTTGAATGATTTTCCTTATTCTTATTCTAAGGGGGAAAAAAAATTTACATGGTAGGTACTTGGGAGAAAATAATTTGTTACAATAAACATTGCACATTTTGGAAAATACATTCTCAACACTTACAGCAAAATATTGCTCAAAACCCCACCAAAAAACAGGGCAAGAAAGTTATGTTCATTTTCTCTCCCACACAGCAAAACACTTAAACCTGTGTATGTCTTTAACTTTGAGAACACACTTTAAGTTTATCCTGCTCATGGGTTCATGTTGGATTAGCTGCAAAGTACTCAGTATCTTGCAGGGTTGCTCCAGTGATTTTGTTAGGATTTTTAATATTCTTTTCAGAGTCTAATTCTGCAATTTTCACTCACCTTATATGTCATTGACTAAATAAGTAGTGCTGGTGAAGGCTATTCACAGGAGTACTACAGAAGTAAGTAAAAAATGGCATATTCAAAACCTTATTAAAAGATTCATTGTAACCAACATAGTAATATTTTCTCTTAGTGACTTTTTATTCTGCTTTATTTATTATCTTTCCTAGTAAGGAAGGAGAAATGAAAACACAAACTTTATAAATTGTTGCTGGGGGTGTTTTTGCTTAAGCTTGGTAAGAATGAGTCTGTTGTTTTGTATTATGCTTGATATTTTCCTGATATTACTCACATTTTATAGTAGCAGTGTAGTAATACATGAAAAATATAAAACGTTACTTATAGATACAAAAATTTTGAGGATACCGCATATATTTATATGCATATTTATATATAATATAGTAAGTGTATAGAGATAGGTATGTATATATGCGTGTGTATATTTATACATGTACGTGGATACTGCATATATACATATATATGACTACATAGCATAGCAAGCGTGTGTGTATATATAGGTATGTAAACACGTGTTTGTATATATATGTATATTTTCTGATTTTTTTTAAACACTTTGGGACAGATCTTTTTACCTTCAAATAAAATACAGCTAGAAGGGAGACATTATCACAATATTTATTTTGAAAATATTTCAATAATCTCCTCAAAGGACTTCACACATGCAACCTAATTTTTCTCAAAAGCTACTTAGAGCATAAAATACAGAGTAATTTGGGCTAATTCTCCCTGGAATTTGAAGGCTGCAGTACTGCTGACTGGCCAGCAACAGAGTTTTCAAAAAGTGGTTATCTTAATATTCTCTGTGTAGATCTGGCACCAACAATCACATACCTAACACAGGAAATACATAGATGATAGCACTACATACAGGCAGCACAGAGGATATTTAATTTCTGTATGATACTAATGTATGTTATGACCTCATGACATACCTGTAATAGTTAGCATCTGCTAGACAGTGTTTTCAGGTGCTGTTTTTATCGATCTCATAATTGTATAATGTAACCAGAAACTCTTCAAGGGACAAATAATCACCTATGAAATAATGCAGCTGTACTTTGCATAATTCTCATGCATACATGATTGCATTAGCTATAGTTATAACAATATATTTAACTGTTCTGTAATTGATAACAAATTTAGATTGTTATTACAAAGCTCACTTATTTGTGTAAAGAAAATATGATCTTATATTTGCCAACTGCATTAATATTTGCCTTATGCTATTGTACAGCAGTACTGGCTTTTTGTGACATCATTTAACTCTTTTGCCCTTCCTTGAAAATAACTGAAGGGCTGCTGCTTAGCTCAACGAAAAGATCATATATATTTGGTACTGAATGAGCAGCTTCACAAAAATAGCACAAAATCACAACAGCGGGCTTCTGGCTGGTAAACACAGTACCAAATAATATCTTGAGGATTATTACTAAAGTAGGCTTTTTTTGCCTGTATTCTCTCTGAATCTGCAGAAGCATTTCTCAGATAAAGATATTTCATTTCAATAGGTCTTAAATCATAAAAACCTGACAAAACACTAGGCCATTATGTGTTGAAAAGGTAATGCTAATCCTCATAATAGAAAGGTACTTTTTAATTTTTGTGAAATAAAATAAAAATAGTGATGTGTGATAACAATACTAAAAATTGGAAAAATGAAATAAGGCATACATTCACTGATATCCCAGGGGGTGGAGTCCTCGTGAAATAGGTCTTGCTTTTGCAATTCAAATGCATCATAAGCGCTTTTTCTTCTTCTTGCCACCTAGACAGGAGGGAGTCAGTATATGGAAATAAATATACTGAAATCAAAGTTTTGGTAAATGTAACTTAAAAACATTATTTTAACCTGTTAGGGACTTGGTGTTACATGCCAGCATTCATAAAGCTATGTGTTGTTATATTCTTCAAATATTCATGCATTTTGTTTCTATAGCAGAGCATACTTGGAAAGAAGCTGAACTTTGCAAACTATTCTCAAGTCATCCTTGCAGAAAATTTGGCTGTCCAAAGCAGAAAATAGAAAGGATTTCTTTGCAAAATTCCTGTTTAAAAATCAGATACTTCTCTGTACAAAATACTGTGCACATCCTTCTGCATCATCGTCTTCTAGCAATAGGCTACCTTCATCAAACATGCGCCTGAGGTTTCAAAGATAGGGATTTATTATGGATCCTTCTTGTACAAGTCCTACGCAGGCCTCGCAGCTCGGCGAACGGATCATTCAATTAAGGTTCTCTTGTTTTCTTTGGAGTATTAACATTTAAAATACACTCTACCAGTATCCTACAGTTGACAGACAGCCAAATGCAGCATAAACAAAGAGAAGCTTCGCGTTGGGTCTACACAGAGCACACCCTTCTGCAGATGACTGATTACTTACAACAATGAAAATAATTGTAGCATCATGCCTGTCAAACTTCCCAGCCACTTCCAGGTACGTATGTACACGTGCCTGTGCAGGAAACACCTGAGAACTGTTTCCAGGGTTCAACTTCTTTTCATGTATACTCAGCTATGAAAACATAAAATCACTGACACTGAAATAGAAATATTTCTATGTACACACATATCTACCTATATTTTTATACCTGTATGCACATACCTTATGAGTGTAAACATTTAAATAACCTCCAGCCTCCAAATTATCTATTGATATAAATTTAGCAAAAAGTTTTCTGTGTATTTTCCCCCAATTCATTGTTCCGGTGATATACATTCAAGCACACAAGCTCACACAGATTTAAGTGTATCTTCACATGAAAGCATGCCTAACATGGGGCCAAATCCTGAGTCCTTGCTGAAGATGTAGTTCTACAAGCTACTTTACACAGATATCCATTTTTTAATGTAACCTTCCCCTGCAGACAGTGTAGTTTATAGGCTTGCAGACTGGGGCCTTAATTCTTCCAGCTGCAAACACAACATTCCTGTTGGCTCCAGCAGAAATGGGATACGCAAAAGGTTTTTGGGTTGGGACCCTGATTAAGACCGCCTTGCTCTGAATGCAGAAGGACGAAGCAGGACTGGAGGACCAGCTTGTGAGCCCTGTGCTCACGGCGAGCTGCCTTTGGCTCCACAAGAAGGACTGCTGAAATCAGCGGAGCTGCTCGTGAAGGAGGGCATCGCTCGGGGAGAAGAGCTGGTAGCCCGGTCTTAGGAGTAACTCAGGGCCATCAGATGCTGGCGTCGGTACTGAAGAGTAGATTGAGTTTAACAACACACGAAGGCCCACGTGATTATTCATCCAAAAGCATGCAATCGTATTATTAGAGTGTGTAAGTGAACACTTTGGGCGGGAGCGGTGCAATATTGTTAATATCGACGTTTTCAAAGTACACGCTTGTGGGCTCTGACAGCGGCTGTTGACAGAGCTGTTGCAAATGCAATTTTTGACAGTCACAATTTGCCAGGTTACGGCTACGTGGTCATGGCAAGATGTCTAAAAAAACCCACAGAAAACACCACCTCACCCACGTCGCTTTCTCCCCCTTAAAAAAAAATAAACAAATGAAACGCCCTATGCAGCGGTCCCTCCAGGGCGGGATCTCATCGGGGGCAAACGAATGCACGTGTTAACGAGGCCTAATCTTCCCTTTTGTGTTTGTTTCTTCATTAGGCTCTAACAGCACTTCTGCCCCTGCACTGAAGGTTTGATGAGAAGATGGTATGACAGGCTTGGCTTCTCCCCATGCAGCTGGCACCGCCGATGCCAAAAGCCAGAGCCTGCTGCAGCGGGATCAGGAGCAGCTCCTCTGGAGCACGGTGTGACTGTCAGTTTCCCATCCGCCTACCAGAGCCTGGCTCCCTCCCCAAAGCCCCTTAATGAGAAGTGGAGGACAATGCCAGTATTGTTGTTTCTATTTGGGATCTGGTGGAAAGAACAATCGCTGTTTACCCGAGCATCCGCGCTGCCCAAACCCTGCCGATAATTACTTCTAGAGCCTCTGATTAACTCTGCTCTCTGCTTTCGGCACAAAATGCTATTGGGCCAGGGGCAGGACAATCTTTCTGTCTCTCCTGGTCTTTTAACAGTTTGCTTAAGTATTGCTTGGGCCTCATCTTGGGTGCAGAAGCGAGGATGCACCTGAATCCTCAGAGGGCTGAGCAGATGAGGAACCCGCGCCGTGGTACGGTGCTGGAAATGCAACCCCCCAAAAAAGGCAATTTTGAAAAAGCACTCCTCCGATTTCTCATTCCTGGTTTGCTTTACAACCGTCATTAATAAAAAAAGACCCTTCTAATTAGCACGGGCGTCTCTCAGCGATTTATCCTCGCTAAATTTTTGCAGCTAGGTATGCAGCACAAAACCGCTAGCAAATCGTAAGCATCACGAGAGCAGCGCCAGGGACTTCATTTCGTTTTTGTAAGTCAAGCAAAATGGAACTGTTGCTGAGTCTATTTCTAGGATGCTGGTAATAATTTTAGTCTGTCGAACCATTCGGTCTTTCCTCAACCACCTCCCTTCATAGCCCCCCCATGCAGCCTGCTGCTAGCGCTATGCAAAACACCATCATGAATATGCGTAATTATGGAGATTCATGGTAATTTTTCAGGGTTATCCGATGTGACGTTTATAGGACAGCAGCATACATCAATTTAAACGGGAGTGACAAATATCTGATCCTTTTTATTTCTATAGTATTTTTAATATTTCCTTGGTCTCTTCTGGGAGCAGTGTGAACTGGTAGGAATTTGAACAAAATATTTTAGAAATCAAATACTTTGCTAGCATGCTACTTTTTAAATCTTCAGGTTTTTAACGTACATGTGATATGTGTGCATGTATGTAAGACTGTCTTAACTTAATGCCAATTATTTACATGAAATGAACAAAAGTCTTTCTATAGATATTTTATATGTTTTTGTTCCGTTACCTACAGATAACAATGGAGAGTAAAATGTCTCTTGTATTGGTCTGCTTTCTGAAAATTAGTTTGATGTGTCTAATTACTTCAGTAATCTGATTACCCACCTGATAGACTCATTTAGCAAGCTTTTGTTGTCATTTTTATTTTAAGCATGGACTTTTAAAACTATGACATTAAATGATTTGCTATGGCGAACTGCAATTATATTCCAGATCTGTTGCACCTCCTAGAGGTTTGGATATGTTGTTTATTAGAGAAATTAATTGGGATCTAGTCTAAAAATGTACTGTTTGTATTGATCACTAACCATGGGCATTTTTATTCTTCATCTTTTGAGTGGCTAGCACATCTGCTAGACCTTCAGATTCATGACACAATTTCATTTAAGATCAGTAAAGTTACTTGTAGATGAAGGTGCAATGGACTGCGAGGCCTCAAAATATCAGTGCATATTCACTACACACTAGTATGCAACTGTAAGACTGAGAAGTCTAGCTTTTTATGAAAAAACAGTAAAATTGCTGGTTACACTGCAAATTACAGTATTACTAGGTATTATTATAGAGTTCATTAATTTAAAAAAAAAATCTGTATTATTTACACTGCCAGATGCCTCAAAATTGTCACAAAACAAAACATGTAGCATCATTACTATATGAATCCTTCAGTCTTAACTGAAATTATTCAATAGCTATATACCTAAAGAGAAAAAATGTTGCAGGCCCCATTAAAGGGGAAACACAACCCTCTAACATTAATCGTATATGTTCTTAGTAGAACTTATTTGCTTTTCATAAAATTTAAGAATACATTTCACTGTCTCTCTTACATACATAAATACACCACTGTGTTTGCACTTAGGGAAAGAGATGTTTTTTTTGGTTTATTCATCAATTTTTTTAAGCTATTTTGTATGGTATTTTTAATGGACATAAGCTCAATCCTGTCCTCCATGTGTAACAGTGTAGTGGAAGAGGAGCTCACTCAAAGTTCTGTCTTTCATTATTGTGTGAAATCTCGGATTTAAATGGGGAAATTAGCCAGAAGATAATGAAACCATGTGGGAAGCCTTCGCCTTGTATAACACAGGGGTGCCAAACCTAGCGTTTAACATTTATTTGTTTCAAGTGACTGTATATTCATACAGCACAAACCTGACTGTGATACGCTGCAAGAATAACTTACAGCTGTGTTACTGCATATGAAAGGAGTGCAAAATGCTGCACCCACAAACCAAGGCGCATGGGTGTGCACACGTGTCTGGAGGTGTGCGTGGGTGCATGTGCATCCCATCTGCACAAAACAACGTAGCCCCCAAGCACGACAATTTTTTAAATGGCTAAAATTTATAATCCGTCAGAGTGCCCATGAGGATCAAATGAATGTCTTAAAATGCTTTTTTCAGAAAACATGGATATGCACAGACGTAAGTGTTTTCTGTGTTTGCTTCCAGTATGTATTTTGCATTTAGCAGCCACAGAAGGACTGATTGAGGTTTACCCCCACCTGCCCGATGTTCACAAAGGGTCTATGCCTAGAGACCCCCTCACACCCACCAAGAGATGTCCCCCCAAAAGTGCTCAGTCCCTTGCAGACGTGGGGCCAAAATCAACATCAGGGCATGGTTTCTGTTTAATCTAAACCATCACAACCTCATTGAATGAAATATTGTAGGAAAATACTAGGGCTTTGTCCTTATATGCTCTCAGTGCATATTTTTAATGTTAGCATACCCTAACTCTTGTAGTATCAGCCTTGAGACTGAGCTTGCATTTGTCCTCTGTTCTCGCTATTCAGCCTAAGCTAGGTTTCAAAAGCTGCTCATCAAAGACTAGAGATTTGGGAGCCACGTTTAAGTGGATATGCCTGCTAAGGCCCTGATCCTGCAAGCCACTAAGCAGCTCACAGAAGGTACCGACACCCTGCATCATAGTTACTGGGAGAGACATCTGGAGAGCAGCACCTTGAGAAAATTGTAATGTGTTCCTTTAAATTAGTGACAAGCCAAAGCATTGTATGAGCTCTTGTTAAAAGTGAAGGCTGGGATTATTTAAAATTTTATTAAAATACTGGCTTATGGGTTTTTATCACTACTGGCTATTAAGACTGGCGTGCTAAGCATCACCAAAATACTTTATGAAGCTATTAGGTGACGAAAATGAGCTAGTGCTATGTTATAAATTCACTACATGCATGCTCACATGTAACAGTTGCTTGCATTTTTCATGCTACTTGAAAAATACTAATTGATGCATACAGCAGGTAGAAAATTGTATCTCCCTACACGAAGATAGAAAGGTGTAGAATCTTTCTTACATAGCTTTTCAATGATTGTTTTAATCTGCCTTTAAAACCATGATCTATAATTTTATTTATGGGAAGTAAACTTCTGGAATTAAATGGACACATTTTCCAAATGCCACACTGCGGATGTGATAGATATTTTCTTTTGAATTGCTAAGGAGGAAAACACAATAATTTGGTGGCAAGCATCTGTCTGGTAATCACGTAAGATAAATTCACAAGAAATACAGGAAAGATATTTATTTACTGTTGCTGCTAAGCCAGCCTTTATTTATCTTAGGAGATTTTTCATCTATGAGTGGAAAACAAACTTTCCTTCAAGAGGTCTGTGAACCGAATAATAAACGTCAGGTCTAAATCCCATATGGAAATCAGTCGGGTTTAATCCTGGATATTCTTCAGGATGCAAATGAGGATGGGAGGTTTCCCCCATCCTGCTGTCATACGGGCAGCCAATTTACAGGCGTGGGCGCACACTGTACGTGCTGCGGGCTCTCCTGCACCTCCCCCTCGCCCCAAGACTTGGTCTCAGCTGCCTGCTTTTCACAGAAAACCACAGACCAAGGAAACATATCAGTAATAGAGCCTTGTAAATTAACTTGACATTTGATGCGGGGGCGGGGGGAGGGACGACGACAACACCGAACCCTAAAAGCTTACAAAAGACATTGAAAACAAAAGCCACTCAGGATCCGCACTACATATAATGTGGATTTAAGAGATCTGGAAGGTGGCTGTTCTCTTGCAAGCAACATACTCAGCCCTCCTCGTCTTTGTTAAGACAACTCAGTCACTCTTTGTTAAAGCCACAGCATCCATCAAATATACAAAAAAATACCCTATACTTCCACAAAACAGCCACCATGGAGCCAAATAATATCAAGGAAGTGCATTGCTAGCTATGGGCTTGGCTTTGTCTTGTGTCCCTAAAACTGTAATTTTAAAAAATACGCTGTTGTTAAAAGATAAATTGGAACTATTAATATTAATTTACTACTAATAAGGTGTGCTACATATCTAAGATATAGATAATTTAATGCTAGTATTTTATGATTGGCAAGCAGCCCATTAAACATGTGAGGCATGCAAACACTTCTGTATCTTGAAAGCACCATTAAAGTAAACATTTCATTTTTCCCTGTACTTGATGCTACAAATCCTTTTTCCTTTTTTTTTTTTTTTTAATTTGTTCAAAAAGTACTTGAATCAAAGACAAACTATTGATGGAATATTAAGTGTTTCTCTGACTCTGCTTGCAATATCGATAGCAATAGGATACAGAGAGACAGAGCATATTTAAGCTATTAGACATGCAGGAATGTTATTATGCTTTATTGTGTCTGCCTGTCCCCACCTCCCTTCCCCTCCCCCCCCCTCTCCCTTCCTCCTCCCTCCCTCCTGTCTTTCACACACACATATACACACACACACTCTCATACACATACATGTCGTCCGTCCCCCCCCGCCTCTGAAGAGCTGCCAGTACTGCATCTCACAAATGTCTGGCCTTATGGTTTACAAGCAAAGGAGTGTACTGGTAAAATGCATAATCTTAGCATCCCTGCTCCTTGATATTCATGGATTTATTTAGAAGTCCCTGTGTTCTACTTTTTTTCCTGTTTCTGTGGTTTATACCACTGGCATGCCTATATTCTTCTGGGAATTTCATGTAAGAATCAAGACATAACTGGCAAATATTCCATAATGCAGTCTGCATTTCCATAATTTAGCTGTTTGGGGTTTTTTTAAAGAGACAATTTTAAGAGGTTTATGGACTTACTTACAGATATATGAAGAGTATTTTGATTGGCTTTTTTAGTACTTCAACTACTTAAGGTTCTGTTTGTGTAAAATGGCTGTAATAAAATGAATTTATGTACACATATATGCTTGTGTATATGTAAATGCATTTGGAATGAAAAAGTTCATAAATCCTTGTCAATTGTGCTGATTAAGCCCCACACTCTGACATTGGCAGTGTTAAGATTTTTCACAAAAGAGTTAAAATGCTAAAGAAAGAGTTATTCATTTAGTTTTTCTTTTGGTAGCAAGTAAAGAAATTATTTAACTAGTTCAAAGGAAGTCGTTCATACTTAGCTAATTTTCACTTCTTTAAGAAAGCCCTTCATTAGCACATTTCACAATTGCCAGATGGACATTTCCATCTTGTAAACGGAAGTATATAGTGCATTTCATCAATGATTTATTTTCTAAATATTTACAGACAAGGGTTTGATTCTGCAAGTTCTTGCACATGAGTAACTACCCTTACCTGAGTAAACCTCTTCTTAATATCAATGGATTACTCATACAAGTAGTTTCTTATAATTAAATTTGCTGAATCAAACTCTAAAATTAAAAAATAATTTTAATATGCATTCCATTTACTATTTTGGTGTGTTTCCCCCCTCTTTTTTTTCCCTCTAGATCCACTTGTGAACAAATAATTGACAATCAATACTTTTCCAAAAGCTGATATATATTACTTTTACTGGGTTACGACAACAAAAAATAACACAACATGTACTTATCAAGTGTAGCACCTACATTTTCCCCCCTTTTTTATTTGAAGCAAAAAGGTATTCCTTATAAATTCACCATAAGTAAAATACTGTTTGTCTTAATGTGGGCATGCACTCCATGTTATTAAATGAGAATAATATCTTTCAAAAAGATAGTTAATTTGTAGTCAGATGCAAAACAGTTCACATTAACATTATTCTGTCTGGGGTTTGAGGTTTTGTTTTCTTCTGTAAGCAACCATAGTGTTTTTGCAAGACATTGCCTCAGTAGTAAAGCAATTTAGAGTGGAGGATATTTTTAGACTACATTCATTTAAAGGAGGGGGAGGGAAAGACCACGCAGTAAGATATACATGTATTTGTAATTCATATTGTTGCTGTGCTTCTATTGTACTCTGAGCTTCCATCATGGCTGAGATGGGGAGCTGGCACCCAGACAGTGCAGCAGGGCAAGAAAAAAAAAAACCCTCACCGAAAACACAAATAGCAGGGTTTCTCCCACTCCTCCATTATCCGCACTAATTATTACCATGCTTCTTCTATTTAAAAAAATAAAAGTAAATAGCTGTAGGCTAGGAAGGTATATCTGGACAGTCTGTTAAATAATGTTATTAACGATTTTGGTCCAAAACAGAGATCTTTTCATTCTGGTCTTTCAAGAGCCCCAGTCTACACATTCGAAAACGTGACAGAAAAATGAACTGGAATGTGCAAGCATTAAACATTTACATTCTCTACTCCTTGGTCATTATAGTGATGGCCATACTTTACATCGTCCCCTCCCCCACCATACTTTTGCTGATTTCACCTCATTTGCATGGCCTTATTATGCATATAGCCTTTGTTCTTCTGATATAGAGTGCAGCACGGTGACAAAGCAAAACCTATATACAGAGACAACCTTTTCTCTTCTTTAAAATTGTTCCACCCATCTGATAGTAGCATTTGACTGATCAATATAATTCAACAGTAAATCAGATGTATGTTCTTGCTTATAAAATACTAACAGATTTACTATTGTTCAAGAAAATGAAAAGTCAATGTCTAAACTGCTTCCAAAAATCTTTTGCTTTAATCATACATTCAGGTTTTCTGTTGATAACAGTTTGACCAAATACAGTATCGGTAGGTAATAATTAAGAAGTACCTGTTTATTTATGACAAGTGAGGTATCTGCTATATGTCTAACTATATGGATCTTGATAAGGTGATGTTATAAAATACTGAATTTGACAGGTAAGGCTCAACATGGACAGCCAGCCTTCAATTCCAAGGCTTCCTGTTGGCCTCGCATCTTAAAACAAAGAGACTGGATCACCTAAGTGTGTTATTACTTTTTGGTTGTTCTTACAGTGTACCAAGTGTATTTTGATGTTATGGAAATTTGAGGCTGACTCATCCAGCTTTATCCACTGATTTCAGTGGATCTGCCAACCAGAGGGAAGGTTTCAGAATCAGTTCCTTGGTTTCTGTCCAAAAGTAGGTGACAGAGGGTTTAACGTCATCCCCTTGAAAGGGAAAGGTAAACTCCCACTGGCTGCAACAGGAACACAACCGGGCCCACCTTGAGAGAAGCATGAACTCATTAAAAACAAAAAAAAAAACCAACAAAAAAAAAAAGTCTTTGCCTTCAGTAGAATTTTAGGATGTAAAAGGAAGGAATAATTTGTCTGTTTGAGCTTTATCTTGCATGATATCAAGTACCTTCCCTTCTGTGAGATTCCCACATGGNAAATAATGGAATTAATCAAATACAACTTCATTAAACTTCTTTCTAAACAAGAATGATTCTAGTAGCGCTAAGTTGTTATAATACCTCCATCATCACCTTCCTGCTAGAAACAAAAAAGACAAAAAAGTATTTTCTTTTTCAAAGGAGGGTGTTCTCACGCTAGTCTTAAAGAACACAATGCTGTCCTCACCACCTTGTTTCAGAGCAACTCCCAGCAGAAGAATTGGTTACACCTCATTAATATGATGTGGCGTAAATAAAATAGCTCCATAATTCAAGGGAGGAAACATCCTTAGCATTACCTGTAAGAATTTGTCTGCGCGTTCCTGGCAGCTGCCACAATTACTTGATTCAGACAGCTACATTCAGTGCATGCCTTTAAATAAATTAATGAGCTGTGTGGTGCTTTTAATTGTTACTTTCGCTTTTTTCCAAATATTTCTTACACTGATTAATCAGGTCACCTTTCATACGTGGGAAGTAGCAGTTTTTTCCATTCTTATAGCGTTTATTTTGTACGGGGGAAGGTCCATAAAAACCATAAGAGACAGTCTAGGAATGTGCATGTGGGGGCTCAGAGCTGCCAAAGCATCACACAAAATACTAAACCCTCAGTGAGCTCTGCACACACATCTGTGCCAATGCCCCACGTGCTGTCTCTCCCAAACCAAAACCTTGTTTTCCATGCAATAGTTTCACAGAGGTTATAAATGATGTTTAGAAAATCTAGGCCTAAAGATTTTGTCTTGGCATGCATATTACTATGCTAGCTTTCTGCCTCACTGTGCGTGCACTCAGCAGAGCAGACGTTCACAGAAAACACCACATTTAACAGGCAGCCGACAGACCGTCCGTCTCTGCAGTGGACAGGAGCTCCTTCCTGTTGGCTGCCTCATATGAGCCCTCACCAAGAACAAAGAGTTGACCTTCAACATGACCTGCTTCACCCTGGTGTCTGCCTGGGAAGCCTAGGCATGTTCATCATCCTATCATAAAATACTCTTTTTACAGAGCTTTAGTCAGAGTTGCCTAAGAATCCCTTCTAGATCTCACCCTAGACATTTTTCCCGTATAGGAGGAACAAGATCAAACTCAAGTGTTATGGCCAGACCTTGCAGGAGTGTTTTTCCAGCTCAATAAAGTCAGCAGATCAGTGAATATGTAAATAACCAGAGAAGAACCCAGCCTGTGATAATTTAAATACTGTGATACTTGCTCATCTTCATCCAGTGAGGGATACACAGACCTTATCCTCCGCTGACTTCTTATGGAAAACCCTTGCTACAAAAAACCACGGTAAAGCCACGAGCTGTCTTGGCATTGCTCTCGGGGGCTGAGGATCCCAGTCCATCACATGGGCTTTCCAGCAGTGAACATCCCGCTCCTAGACACTGAAAGAGACGTGCTCCAGAGTTTCAAAGGTCAACCCATACTCCGCAGTGAAATGTTTAACTCATGCAGCCTTTTGCAGTGGTGCTGTTTCACACAGATGCACTGTCCAGGACGGCACATCTGCAAGTTTAGGAGGACCAGGCTCCTGGGAACAATGTCGACAGGGTGCTTTCCCTCCGTAGACGCTTATGAAGCTGATTGAAATCAGTCAGCTGAGGAAGATTTTTAAAGACAACGTGGCTATGAGTCATCACACTCTTCCAGGCTGACAATTTTGAAAATAAACCAGAGATGAGGAATAACAGGCCTAAAGGTAACCCATTCATACACCTTCCCTTCCCATACCCATCCCCACCACAAGCTTGCGAGACAGGGAAAGCAATTGCCCCTTCCAGTAGGCACGCAACCTTCATTATGAAGTTTCCTAGAGGACTGTCAGGTGTTGGAATATAGAAACAGAGGAAAATATATAACCTGTAACAATACATCTGCTTGGGGCTTCACCTGTTTGGGAAATATTACATGTGTGTACAATGCTTAAGAAATTGTGTAGTGCTACTACAAAACAAACAGCGAGTTACAGGGATAATAGATAAAGGGTTGTGCTCAAGGTGGAGTTGTCTCTCCTTGAAGGGATTTGAAGGGGACTAGAGAAGTTAGTAGAGTTTATACAGCCCAGAGTGCAAGGCTGTAGAGTAGAACAGAGTATAAACGAGAGATAATAAAATATTATATATATATATTATATCTAATATAAATAAATATCTTTGCAAATTGTCTTATGTCATCTTCGACATACCAGATATTTAGTTACTTGATAAATAACTGTAATAATTATTTCTAAAATAATTGTTTCTAAATCAATAGCCTAATTTGGCTGTGTAAGTAACATAAGATGTTTCTCGTCTCTGACTGGGCTAATGCTACTTTTGGAATGAAGTTTTTAACACTCATGACTACAAATGAAAAGTTTTCATATCGTGATTGCTTGGTAATATTTGTTTAAAATTCTCTGTTACAGTGACCGTTTCCTCCAGTAAACTACTTTCTTAGAATATTCATATGCAGAAGACTGGAGCCAATTACAGTGAATCACTCAAAAATATGAACAAACATTTCTTGACANTCACCTGTTTGGGAAATATTACATGTGTGTACAATGCTTAAGAAATTGTGTAGTGCTACTACAAAACAAACAGCGAGTTACAGGGATAATAGATAAAGGGTTGTGCTCAAGGTGGAGTTGTCTCTCCTTGAAGGGATTTGAAGGGGACTAGAGAAGTTAGTAGAGTTTATACAGCCCAGAGTGNTTTCTCGTCTCTGACTGGGCTAATGCTACTTTTGGAATGAAGTTTTTAACACTCATGACTACAAATGAAAAGTTTTCATATCGTGATTGCTTGGTAATATTTGTTTAAAATTCTCTGTTACAGTGACCGTTTCCTCCAGTAAACTACTTTCTTAGAATATTCATATGCAGAAGACTGGAGCCAATTACAGTGAATCACTCAAAAATATGAACAAACATTTCTTGACAATGATGAAAGGTATTCGCCAGCCTCTAATGTAGAAGGGAGGTAAGAGCTGTAGGCACTGGAATTCATCTGTGAAGGTTTCAGCAGCTTGCAAACAGGGAGATAAATCTGTTTGGGTTGGTTTTGGTTTATTCATCAGATAGATTCTCTACTTGGACTGACTGACCTGCTCTGGGATTGTTGCTGTTAGTTTTGGGAGGCTCAGCCTTGCAGTCGCTTTTGTCCTACCTTATGATGTTGGTGATAGTGGGTGGATGCAATGTTCAAGTCTTAGTTGTCAAAATCTGATCTTTATTTATATATGTACAAATATTCATCCAGATGCATACATATTCACATTACTGTTATAACCAAATAAATGCATTTTCTCTATTTCTGAAATTTGCAAAAAAAAAAAATTTGTACTGCACAATGTATTAGAAAAAACATTACATAAAAGCAAATTATATTGTTTTCATACAAGTAGATGCTAACATTTTTCTAGAGGCAGAAGTAGGTATTTTTATGCACAAAATGCTGCTGTTTCCCTTTAGTGATGCATAAATGGCAGCCTGGTATTAGCCTGGATTCAAACTGGGCCTTTAACGCTTCCACTCTCATTTTTCAGAAGTTCAGATTGGTGGTAGCTGAGCTACCAACAAAAAACATGGTGCCACAATCCTCGGAACACTAAATGGATTTGGAATTAGTAAACACCCGTCAATGACTTTCCTACTGCTTTAGCTTTACACCATATCTTGGACAGGATATATAAGCAGCATAAAATTTTTAACTATTTGATAAAAGGATTTTAGTACAGAGAATGAGCTAATACTAAAAACAGCATCTCTGAAAACAAGAACCAGTCTTGCAGTCTTCAGACAGAGCTCTCCAAGGGTATTCTTGCTGCCCCATGCTTTAAAATGCACCATATTCTGTTGTCTCCTAGTTTTATTTCCATACATACATATATATATTTATAGCACTCCCACAGTGGCAAAGGGAGTTATGTATAGCATCTAAGGGAAAAAAAAAACAACACAAGCTTTAAAAAGTTGATTTATGAAAAGAAAGCACACTTAGGTGTGATTCAGGAAACAAAAGGTCTGTTGTCGTTTCTTTTCCACTGTGCTCAGAAGAATTCCGCTCAGCTTATAGCCCTTATTTCTCAGTATAATGCTCCCTTCACAGGTAGCCAACACATACCCACTTTGCAAATAAAATTCCCATAGGGTTACAATTCTTCTAGGGCTCCAGGGCTACCAAGACCACCCCAGCTCCAGATGCAGAGCCCAGCAGCCCCCCTACCCTGTGTTTCACTGCTGTCTCTGCTGCATAACTTGGTGGCAAAGTACATGTCATCTCTCCCTCCGAGAGCTGCCCACGTACAGGAAAGTGTCTGACCTCGGTTATTGGTCACTCCTTTGGCTCAAATGAAAGAAACCTGCGCTACGGCTTTGAAGATCTTATCTTCAAACTCTGCTGATTGAATAAGTGAGAAAAACAGTATGTGACAGTATCAGAATGGCTTCAAAGGAAGCTTTAATTCTTACACTTCCAAACTTTCAAAAGCTCGACTGCACAATTCTCTTCTAGTGAAACTTTTGGTATATTGACTTACAGCAGAACTCCCAAACTCACCGCTTTCCGAGATTTTCATGCAAGGAGAAGGGCTTGCCTTTTTTTTTTATTTGCCATTATGTACTCCAACGCATGACACATTTTTTCTGTAAAATGATGACAAAAGGAGTGCCTGTTCAAGTAACAACCCTGGAAGAACTGTAACTCCATTTACAACTGATTGTACTGATCAGTTAATTAAAACTGAACTGCATTTGTGATGTGAAACAGTAGGTAGAGAAGTGATTTGGGGTTGCTGCTGATATGTATTTTACCATTTGCTTTCACCCTGGTTACTATCCTTTCAGCCCGGCAGAGGCCATTTCATCACAGGGCCGTTTTGTTTCATAAAGAAGCACAAAAGCAGCAAGTGGTAGGTTGTCGTGGTGGTGGTGGCAGAAGAGTGGAAGATGCTGTTGACAGAGCTTTGCACAGGAGCCTTACTTTTCAAAAAAATGTAGCTTTATTTGGGACACGTTCAGCTCTCCGTACATGTGCCTATCACAGATTCACCACCAGACTCTGACCTACTTGGCATAGCCAGAAGAGATGTCAGAAGGAATGAGTTACACGGATTAAGCTGGCCTGGATTCAGCCAGCCTAACTTCCACCTAAATCCTTGTGCCTGTCTTTATTATTGGCTGCCTCCAGATCTCATCTCTGCAGAGAAAGTCAGAGCTAGCCCCCGCCACCAGGAATGGGCAGTTCCTCGGTGAGGGCACTCACTCCTCCCTCCTGCTCTTAAATTAAGGTATTCCCTACTTTCCAAGAGGCTAAATTTTTATAGGAGACTGTCTTTTACCATGTTCTAGATATTGGTTTTAGCTTGTACCAGAAAAGACCAGCAGCTGAGTTACATATATCTAAGAAAAGACCAAGGTGAGTAACAACATCGAAATCAGTCTGGGATCTCATTAATGCTTTCACAGAGTGGTGCTACAATTAAAAATGCTGAAGAGATTAAGCATTTTGTTGCATTTATAATTAATAAAATATTCTTTAAATTAAGTAACAAATTGACAGGGCAT
>WAAD01036738.1:8023-20589 GCA_013389945.1 Fregata magnificens | reverse complement strand
TAAGTAACAAATTGACAGGGCATTTGTGTTACATAGTAATGTACACTTTAAGAAAGCACCTCAAAACAACATAAGCATTTCATTTACTTCTAGAATTAGAGACCACCAAAAATTAGAGGGGGACATGCAAATATATGTTTCTAAATACATACATAATTATGCGCATAATTCCGCTTAATGAGAACTGTGTCGATGCATTGTGACATATTTTGACTTGACAACAAGTATGCAATTGAGACAGTTATTAGGAAATGAGGTAGCATTTGTCTTTAGGAGATGTTAAGACACCTATAAATCTCGCAAGTGTGTTCTAGTACATAAGACATTTATTAACTTTATATTAACTTGTGTATGCATGAGTTTTGATAACTGAAAGAAATAACTGACAAACTTGCGAAAAACATCTTTGTTCAAGCTTTTCCTTAAAATGTGTTTGATTTTTGTCATCTGTATTTTTGGAGTCAGGATTTCTTTATTATTAAGAACCTAGATTTTCAACCCCCTGTTTACAGAGCTCCCACTGAAATCAGGTCAAACCTTTGAAGTAAATGGGATTTCTGAACGTGAAAGATTTGTGCACTGTTTGCAGTGTGTTTAGGGATATTTAAATGTGTTATTTGATAATCATTTGAGTGCCCTGATGCAGGTTTTTCAGGTTGAATAAATGGCAGAAACATTTGAAGGTTATTCCTCCTCCCAAAAAAGGTAGCAGAAGCACAATGTACCTATAATATCATTAAAATCATACTGACTTTTTCTTGCTGAAATTATTAGCAGAAGCAGTGAGTGTTTCATTTTGTACTACAGACATCTTAACAACCATTCATTATCCTTTACTATTGTCAACACAACCAATTTGTTAAATACTCCAAAGGGAGAAACAATTAGTGAAAGTTATTACATAATAATTAATATCTTTCCAAGACCAGACTGTTATCCAAAGTGAAGAGGGCATACATAATTTATGTAACCTCAAGGAAGCAGAATGAGACAGATATACCTGACCTGGGTGTATTTTCTGCTGCTTTTTAGCTACGACCATTTAAAGAAAACATTTCAAAAAATCATTCCACAGCAAGAAAATTAGTTTTCACGCATATCGCTCGGCAAATCATACTTGCCTTACTTAGGCGTGTATGTCCTAGTAGGGCTGATTCTGCCCTCATTTTATGTCAGACTCACCCTGATACAAAACAATTGCAACCAAAACCTCTTCTGGTGTACACCAGGTTAAAGGAAAGCAGAATCTGAGTGTTTTTTTCTAGCAGAAGGCTTAGGCCTGAGAAGTATCAGACCATATAACATTAACTGTCCACATTCTCATTTTAAACTGCCTGATTTTCCTCAAGTGGAGTCTCTGAGTTGTAAAGGCTCTACAAATTAGCCTGATTATTAGCTGTCATTAACCAAAATGACAATGCTCTTGCATTTGA
This sequence comes from Fregata magnificens, assembly GCA_013389945.1. Lineage (NCBI taxonomy): Eukaryota > Metazoa > Chordata > Aves > Suliformes > Fregatidae > Fregata > Fregata magnificens. The sequence goes on along the minus strand of WAAD01036738.1, from coordinate 19,156 downwards.
CACTACGCTGTGTATTGCTAGGTAAATAACTAGTTAGTTAATTTTCAGGAAGGTGCTTCACCGTGGCAAAAGTCTGGGCTATCGCTGTTAATAAAACCTGCCCATCACTTAGAGAAGCTTTTGGCTCCACTGACTAAATATCCCTCAGAAAGGACTTTATGTTTACCGTGTCTCATAGAGTGATGATGTCCCCAGGTTTACCCGTTCCCCTGGCTTTTTTTTTGGCTCCAGGCATGTGGAACTTTTGCCAGGGTTGACATTGTCAATGCACAGTCAGCTGGACATAGATCACTTTGGATTTCTTGCCTTTCAGCGGTATTACCTCAGATTGGTAGAGGAGACCTCATGCTGGTCTAATTCCAGGAATAATTCCAAACAGGCATCTCAGCCATTCTCCTCGGGAAGATACGTCACTAGCCATACACTGCTCTGAAACATAGAATTATTAAGCACATTAGAAAAAGATGTCTGCTGTAAAGCATGCTCATTTTTCTGGTTTAAATACAACTTTAAAAGGGCAAAATCTCCTCTCTTTGATTCTGTGTGCAATACACTGATGCAGATGTGCGGTCTTCTACCAAGAGAAGATGAATCATTCATTTTACAGACATGACACAGAAATAATTACACAATAATGGTTTGGATATTTTGCTCTTTAACACTCTTCCCATAACAAATTCATTTATATTAGAGTAAAAGGACAAATGAAGTAGCAATATCAAGCACCCTAAGTATACAAACAGCACTGGAAAACCCCTAGTTTTAACCCCAGTTCTGGTAATATCTTGTACTTGACCTCTAGTAAACTCTTTACCACTGTGTATACCTCTATGCCTGTGAAAAGGGAATAAAAAGATTATTTGCTCTTTGCCACAGTGACTGATTGTGAGGCTTATTACCTCGAAGTAGGTATACTGTTTTAAGGCATTATGTAATAGGTGTTGCTATTAGTGGAGGTTCATGCAAGAAATCTCTTAGAAATATATTTGCTGGGCATAAAATCACCTTAGAGCATGAGTAATTTATAAGATAATTTTGCAGGACTGAGCAACATCTCTTTAGCTCAGATTTTTTTGTACAGGTCAGATTTTTTTGTACAGGACTTGGTACCATTTTACTAGCTGAAGCCTCAAACTACCTGTATCTAACCAAAGAGACAAGAATAAACTCCTTTTCGAGTGCACGGATACAACCAATCTAGGTATTCTGGGCTACACTGAAATTGTCCCATTNGCTCATATTTGAGCTCGGACATCCTTGACCATTTGTATGACCCAGGTGGTAGTTTGCAACCTGATTTTGGTCTGAAATAGTCTCATTGCTCCATCACCAGAGAGCATCACACATAGGATGGGGGCTGACTCATCCCTTCAGGCAGCCAGGACAGGGCAGATCAAGCCACTGGCACAATACTTAGTTCCACTGTCTCTAGGATAAGTATCCAAAGACCCACACAAGGCTTGTCTGCCTTTAGCACTAGACCTAAAATATCAGTAGTCTTGCAGGCAGCCCCTGCAGAACTGGGAAAAAGGGATGGAGACTTTGGTTCAGGCGTGTGGGCACCCAACTTCCAGTAGCGTGTCCATCTGATGGCACCAAAACTCCTTTCCAAATCTGACTGTGTCCATCCCACACACATAAAGCAGAATCACATCAAGACATACTCCAAAGCACACCAGGTAAATAAAAGAAGGAAGCAGGCTACTGAAATGCACCTGCAAACTAGCTTTGGTGTTTCAAGGCAAAGTACTCAGGTATGATGCAAGCCTTTATGTAGGGAGCCATGAAGTCTGGTAGATAGACCCTACTCCTAGACAAAGTTTTGATTTCTCTGTGATTTAGAAAAATCACATGCTTCAGTTTCCTCATCTGGAAAGCAAGAATGATACCCTCCTCTGGAAAGAAGTTTGAGAAGCAAACTGAAAAGCTGACATAAGAGAGCTAAGAGTAATTAATATCTATGCTTTTGGTGTACCGGGGACAGATTTTTATGTGAGTAGCAACTTTATACAGGAAAACACTTGACACTTTTGATCCATTGCAGCATTTTTAACACAAGAAAGCATGGAATCACATATTTATGTAGGATAGATTTTTCTTCCCTGCTTTGTAGATGCAACAGTGTCCTTTTTCCTCCCATAGTTTTAATTTTCCCCTTTTTGAGGTCATTTCTTTATAACTGCTCAAGTCAGTTAGATTAGCTTCATTCACATATACTGAATCAGCACATGCAGAATCAAAAATATGACTGTTAATTGTGGCCCAGCGTTGAACATTAGGAAGACATACTACAGAGATGTAAATATGTGGGAAGATTTAGGGTTGAGAAATATTCCTTTTAGAGTTTGGATTAACCTAAGTGATGTGAGTGAGTACATCTTTTCCAGCATTCACTAGACAAAATGATCAGGACATGTAACATTGCACGTGAATATTGCCTTAACATAATAATTGTATGCTTTGTATGACTGGGTAAAAAATACACTTCTGATACAAGCAGTGCTGAATTATTTTATGACTGTAGTTAGCACAAGTTGCCATTCTGAAGTTGTGACAAAGTTCAGACTGCCTAAAGAGAAGAGATGGAAAGACATTTATCATTTATAACTTCAAGACAGTACCGTTCATAAGCTGAAGACATTCAACGAAGCTAGGTGAAATACCTTTTTTCAAATTTCAAAGGTATCTAAGCGTAATATAGGCAAAGACATCCACTATCTATATCCTCCAGATATTGCCATTCTCTGAAGTTAAATAAATTTGTTTTGCATTTTAAAAGTATGTAAGTATATAAAGTACAAAAGCACATTTTTGTAGAAAACATTTCTCAGAAGTGCTTTGCTAATCATTTCAAAAACATACATGTTGCTGGCTTTTTTTTACCTTAAAAAATGAATCACATCCAAAAACTGCATTACACATTTAGGAGCTGCTAATCCTTCACCATACTAATTTGTCTCTATATTTGATTAAAGTTTCTTACCCATTGGCTCTGCCTTTCAGGTTGCGTCAGGTTGCAATGCAAGACATGTTTGTTGCCTGTGTTTGCAGAACTGCCTTAAGAATAATGTATTGTACATTCCTGATGTAGCTATTCCATAAGGCCACCTCCCCCGTTTGAGTTCAATGGCATGACTAATGCACGTGAAGTTAAGCACGTGCGTTAGGCTCTGAGCCAGCAAACATTAGCACAGAGGCAGGGAAGTGAATCCATGCAGAACACCCTTGTTTCAGTATGGGAACACAGAAACCTGCCATTGTTGGAGCCAAAGTGTTTACAGGACAGAGATCTTTGAAAGCAGTTAAAACACAAAACATTTCAGCTCTGCTTGTACAACAATCCATTAAACAAACAAACAAACAAACAAAGCTGTTTTCTCCATTTTACTTGGTTTCCCAGTACTGCCATTACAAATAATAACAAAACAATATGACTGCTTTCTTTATCATCTGTCAGTCAAAATGGGAAACAGCCAGCTATACTTTATATTGAAAAACACAGGACCGTTCAACCGGAGCGTCCCAAACTAACAAACTCTTTGGAAAAGAGCTTGGAAATACAGGTTAAATTGCAAGCATGGTATTCTGTTATTTTGTTATGTTTATCCTTCTTAGATAATCCCTATCAATATATCAGTCTACACAGAGCACTTTCTGACTGCAGTCCTCACAAACATGTTCCAGCATCCTACTCCTGAAAATACATTGTTATCCCATTGGAGTAAATGCTTCTTCAGGTTGAGCTGTGATGGGCTTACACCTGTGCAAGGGCTATCCATAGTGACACACAGATGTGACTAAAAAGCCTTGTAAGGGGAATTCAACAAACAAGATCTCAGTGCTGCAATATCTGTGTTTAATGTTATGCATGTGAGTCATCTAACTACCCTGAAGGGGATTCTTGCATGCATAAGTATTTGCAAAATAGGAAAATGACATATTTTTCATGCACAAGAAGGAACAGAATTGAGTTTATGTCTCAATCGCCTATAGCTGTCTGGGTTTTTTTTCCACTGATTCACATGATGTTATTCCTAGTCTTTAGTCTGATGACTTAAACTATATAACCAAGACAATAGGGCTGATTTGGGTTCATTCTCTTTACCAAAAATTAAAAGAAAAAAGAGAGAGAGAGAAGGAAATTGGGACTATTCAGTAGATCAGCAGATACATATGGTTAAGAAATTTCAAAGGTGACTTTTTATATATTTTTATATATAAGCGTAATGGGTTTATGTACACACATTCATATATGTACACATTAGCTGGGTGTATGCTAGGTTCCAAGACACTAGAATTTCTCTCTCATGTAAAGGAGAGAACGTCATGTACGAAAAGACTTATTCCACTTACTGGCAGCATTTATGGGATTGCTAACTTTTAATGACATGCGTATGTGATTCTCCTGCTATGTACCGAGTGAAGAAAATTAAGTTTCTAATAATTTGTCTTTAGAGTATGAAAATCAATTTCTTGAAAAGTTAAATTCTTATTACAACTTCAAACTTCTGAAAACACAGTGCAGTCAAAATCAATATTTTCCCCCAGATTGTCAGGCTTTTTAAACTAAGTGTTTATAAAGCTCCTTGACTAAATATGAAAACAATTTTTAAAACTTGATTAAGGTTACCCAAAAAGACTGTCTTTTATTAAGAATTTTAGCTGCAAGTGCCATGTAACAGATCCTAGAAAGACAGAAATAATAAATAACCTGGAACTGCAACTATTAGAAAGGCAAGCATGTAATTTATAAGACCGATTTTTTAAAAAAATTGAATATTTTCCATACAAAAGGAAACAACTTTCCCATTTCAATGAAGACATTAAAACAACCCTGTCCAGGCTGCTTAGCAAGGGGCATTCCAATACCAGCAGGTTCAGGAGAGAGTTACATGACTCATATCTCCATCCCCAGGGCAAAGGCCCCTTCAGCATCCTCCTGTATGTCAACACCCTGCTGCTGCTGCTGCAGACACTGAGCCTCCTTTGGAGCTCGTTCCTGCTCTGACAGCAGCCTCAGGCCCTCGCTGAGCTCCCTATCTCCAGTGCACATTTCCACTGCCCTGCAACAGCCCGGCTCCCGGTGAGCTCTGTTACCCAGGAGATCCGGCCGTCACGCACCGCGCGTCTTCTTCCATCACGCCTGCTCAGAATGGTCCCCCTCGTACTCTCCGGCTTGGTGCATCCTTGATTTGCCCTCCCTCTGCACAGCTCCTCTGTGCATAGGCAGGACCAGCCCCCCACCACGAGCCGATTAATGACCCCCAGGACATGATGCAAGGCACACTCCTGAACTCGCCCTTCCCAGGTGATGCTCACGGGTGCTAGTGATGTGACAATTATTCCACCGCCACTACCACGGTGCGCTGTGGGCAACAGCTGTGTGATTAGATGCCTTCCTGGCCCAGAAGTGACACGAGTACTGCTTTTATTAACAACACAACCCCTTCCAGCAATTCCATCGAGTTATCAACACTGACTCTTGTTTTACATATTTTTGTTCTTCCTCCCAGATTCTGTGGCAAAACATCCCTCCTTTTCGTTCCACCTTTCCAAAATGCATTTTCAAGATGGCACTGCAAATACTCATGCAAATAATCCCTTTGAGCACCTGTGCCACTTTCTGCAACTTTGCTTGTCTGCTTACTCTGAAAATGCAAGAAAAGTGATCTTAAAACCCCTGAAAATAAAATCTCAGCTCCTAATGATATGGCTGACCTTATTTTTTTACTATTATTTCTACAGTGATATTAACAGCAAAATAATATGAAGTATAGACAATTGCTGTAAGGAAAAACCAAGCATTAATGTATTAATGTTGGAAAATCTGGTTTCTAGAAGTTCTGTGTGCTTCCATTTATTTCAGCAGCAAGAATGAGTGCTTATCATTTCTGAAAATATGGATGACAGTGGACGAGAAGTTTGAAGTAAGATTGTCAAAGCAATTTGGCAGGGGGAAAAAAAAAAAAAAGCTGTGCTATCTTTGGCTTCCCACAGAATGTCATCAAGTCACAGGCTTGAGACGTACTATATCTTTTCTGTGTAAGATGGAAGATACTGAAAATCTCATCAAGTGTGTGTTCTCTACTGCAAAACTTCAGTAGCAAAATATTGCCAAGTTGCAAATAACATTAAAATAAAGGCCTGCATGGGAAAAGGTTATAATATACTCAGTAGCTCCTGTAAAAGCACAGATTGTACTGAGGAAACCAGAATAAAATCTTGAAAGTTGTAACCACTAGGCTAGGAAAAGAGCTGTTCAGTGATACAAGGATGTGTACTTATCTGTAGTCAAACAGAGCGGTCATATTTCATAAACTAAGTAAAGTTGGGCCATGTCAGTGACTGAGATAAGAGATAGGTGATACCAGAGGTTGTTTTTATGCATCAGCAGCTGGCATGCTTCTGCATAAGTGAATATTAAATTAAACATTCAAGTGAGCAGTCAGCTGAACTACTTTGCCAGAAATATGTCTTTACTGAGAACAAAATCCAAGTCCTATCACTCTGTTGGTTAAAAAAACCATACTAATGAATTGTATGAAAGTCACCAACTAGTATGAATATACATAGTAGTCTGAGTTTTTCCTATTCAGCCAGTACTTACATGAACTATAAGTTTAAAATTCATATTTTTATTTCATGAGAATATGTTTTAAGTCACACAAATTTTCCCATCACAGAGCCCACTGCAAATGTTGGCTCGGACTTTGCAATTGCTCACAGGATCCAACAGCTGACAAATCAGTCCCTATTCTGATGTGCTTACCAGACTCAAACATCTTTGGGGAGGGTAAAAAACAATCAACATTTAATCAGACAAAGTAAAAAACTGGCCCTTTCTGCTGTGCAATGCAATAGCCTGGAGGAGAATAACTCTTCAGTGATTGATGACAAACTCCTGTGCAAAGGGTCTGAACGCTGGATAGACCCATTCCCCTAAGAAGGTGGTGACTGCACGTAGCTGAGTAGTAGGATCCAGTCGGTGAGGAAACACAACCAAGAATGTATATGAAGAAAATAAAAAGATGTGTTTGTTATCCGGCAATGTAATTGGCAGTGGAGAGTGTGTGTGCATGCAGGATTTTCTCTATTTGTGGCTATGCTTCTCATTTTTTAAAGGAATAATATCAATCTGTTTTAAAATAAGTATGAGCGGTTTGGGATAAATGGAGGCATACAATCTCACCTTCTCAATTAAGAGTTTGTAGAAAGGCATTAAGGTAGCTAGGGACTATGGCAAGAGAGGTTTCTCTATTCTGTATACAAGGATCTCACCACACCTAAACCTAGGTTTAGAGACGAAAGTTTTGGTATAAATTTTCTGCAGGCTCAAAGAAAACAGAAAGATGAGTAACAAAGGTGTTAGGGTGTACTATTTTACCAAATTTGCTTTCAAGTAATCATGATTTTGTTGGAAGCCAATTTATGAGTGGGTGAATTTGGCAAAAACATCAAAGCACGAGATCTTAAAAATAATTAAATATTAAAACAAAAAAAAAATCATTAACCAAATAAATTACAAAATTGTATATTTTGTTAACACTTATTTCATAGTCTAAGGACACAGGAGAATTCTGGTATACAAATAACTGTAAACCAAATTGGTTTCCCTNAAAGATAACAACAGAACTAGGGCTAAAACCAGAAGATGTTCTTCCCAGATTTATTTCCATGCAAGATCAGAAAGAACATGGAAAACAGGTGGATTTTTTCCTGGTCATTCAAATGAAAATGGCTCTTGGCTGAACTTCCTCTCTTGTCATTCATTCAACCCAGCACCATGGATACTTCTTCTGTCTTACTTTCCTCAAATAACCTTTCACAGCAAAGCAGACTCGCCTTCAGGTCCAATGCATCAGCCTGAAAACTCTGAGGATACTTTCAACAGAGAGCAATAGATATAGATATATACTTATCTAGCAAGCAGCTTTGACAGAGCTTATAAAAAGGTACCCATAACACCTGAGCAAATCACTGTTAATTTGCAGATAAGGTTCAAAACCTAGCCCAGACTGGTTGCAAATACTTCTGTAGTTCATGTCGAACAGGTCAGTCATCACTTGGCTTCAACATCCTAAATCATTCTTTGTGCCTATTTTTTCAACTTAATTTGCAAACTGTATTTGCACATACAGGGGAATTCCTGCTGTTTCCTCCACTCAAAATGAAGTTTGAGCTCCACTCAGAAATGCAGTTTTCCTCTAATTAGTTTCTATTTATTAATTTACTTGAAGCCCAAGCTACATTTGTTGTTGAAGTACAAAGCCTATTGAAAATTGCAGACTTTCTGCCTTATTAGTATTTCAGGATAAAACTACTACTACTGTTGTTTTTCTACTAAGAATGCATAATTTCTTTATTCAGTTGGGCATTGTACTTCCAAAGCAAACATCTTATTTTCCCAGAGCAGTTTACTTTTACTACAACTCAACACAGGTTTAAGAACAGGATAAAATGAGAGGAGAGATGCAAACCTCATGGCAAAAATTAAATAACTGCAGTTATTTACCAAAAGCAAGTTTACCTTAGGGTTGATTACTTCAATGTTTATAACTTGCAAAATAAATGTACTTCCAAACATTCAAAAAGATCACCCACGTTGCTTTAATTTTAATGCTGAAAACTGGAGTTTATCCAGAGCTCCTGCTAAGGAGAAGGTGGGTGTTTCGTAACTCAGTTCCTGAGGATGCTTTATGCAAAGGGAAAGGAGGAGACAAAAACGACACAGACTAGGAGGGGAGCAGACAGCCAGGGCACCAAGGGTAACATCATTAGTAGAAAAGAGAGGGCAGAGGCANTGTGGTGGTGTGCTGGTTTTGGCTGGGATCAAGTTAATTCTCTTGATGGTGGCTGGTATGGCATTATGTTTTGGAGAGGTTTGAATACAAAGGCAAAAGGCTTGCATTTAACTGGGAGGTGCTGAATTTGAGAGATGTGCAACACTTTCCAGGACGTGCCCAGCACCTTGTGCAGAATTGTATTTGAAGCCTAAATTTTCATCACTGGCGCGACACTGTGCATTAATAACGACTGCAGAATTAGGTTCCAAGTGTTTGGGAATGTATCTGGAAAGATGATACAGTATGATTGTCAGATTATTATCATTAAATAGAAGTATCTGAATGAAATGAAGAAAAGGAAAATGTAAGCTGAACAAAAGGAAAATGTTCCTAATGGTGAATTCTATTAGACTGTTGAAAAGTTTCTCAGGGGAAATAGTGGACTCCTGTTCTTTGCAAGACAAAACACTGAAGAATATACTTTAAGGAACAATCCTACAGTGGCATAGAAAAGCATTAGGTAACCTATTAGGTCTTCACCATCTTTGATTTCTGTGGAACTGAATAGAGCCAGAGCAGTAGAGTAGCAGTAAGACACCACAAATATTATTTCAGCAAAAAACCTTACTCCATTAATGTCGGTGTGACCTGTGAAAATGTAGGTAGGTAAGTCTTTGTTACCTTGGCAGAAGTGGAAGTACCATAAATGCTAATATCGGTACTTTTGCAAATATATATTCATGCAGGTGTCCTCGTGCAGAACAAACTACACATCTGTTTTGAAAACTCCCGGTCTTGCGAAATAAGAAACAATAGGTCATAATATAGGTAACATAACAAGATAGCAAAATACCACATGCCATGTAACACAAGTATTGAATCAGAATATAAGGCATTTGCATGAAAGTGCAATCAAATGCCTGCGAGTAATCCACTGCATTAGCTTTCTCTGTGCAAAATATTGTTTTATGTTGATAGTGACCCTGAAGTAAAAACCCTGATAAAAAACCCTATCTGATCATTACTGAATACATTTTTTTGTCTTGAGTACTTTCTCGGTAATTTTGAAAATTAATTTCTCACAGAATACCACAAAAAAAAATTTAAATATATTTTTGTGCTAATTAATATCAATTAAAATAGTCTGTCATGTGATACATTAAGCAACAGAGAAGTCTTGGTGCAAAGTCCAGTAACTGGGATAATGTTATTGCTGGATCTGCAGGTTCACAACCAAAAGCCTCAAAGAGAAGAGTAACAAGTGTAAAAAGCAGCACTGCCAAGCTGCATTTCATCACTGTCCCTGTCCTGATCTATGAAAGGAAAGTTGCACTCTGCCTTCCAGCCTCCAGAAATAAAAACCACAGCAAAGAAGTGGCTACACAGAGGTATTATCACCCCGTTCTTCAGTGTCAGGTTTTTATTTTGATAACACTCTTCCTGAGAATAGTGTAATGAAGGTGAAGTAAAACTCATTTGGTCCCATGCCTGCTCTGAAAACGACAAGGGTACGAGCAGGGAAGGGTTATGATCAATAGTCAGGACTAAAAATGACACACAAACAGTGCAAGGGCCTGATTGCTATTACAGCTGGAAACCTTCACAATGGCACCGTATGTGCCTCTCATCCCACGCTGGCCTTTTGTTATAATGCTTACACGTGTATTTCCAAAAGTACCGTGAAGAAAATTTCAGGGATCTTCCCTGTAAAGGGGTGCAGCTGCCTTCACCATGTGGCACTGCTCTGTGTAGTGCATCTGGAAACTGTAGCTGACAATCTGTATTTAATGGGACAAGTTCAGCTCTCTTCCATAGCCATTGAATTTTGTTTTCAACACCTTCTTTTAATTAGAAGTTTACAGAAAGCATTGCAGTACCCTCCTGATTTGCTGTATTTGATTCGGCAAGCATTATTTTTCCCCTCACTGATGTTATGTTTATATTCTGCATAGTGGCATAGGACCAGGGGGAAAAAATCACTTAAAACAGAGGTCCAGACTAAATGTTTCTAACATACTGATTTTCTTATTGCTGTTACCTTCATTGAAGGTATTATTCATGATCCCACGACAGTCCTGTAATAATGGTGTCTGTAGGGCAAAATCATTACAGAAATGTGCTGTCAATTTTAGTTTCTGAATTCCTTTATTGTTGGAATCTTATATTTTTATTTCAAAATATATATCTATGTGTTTAAAATGTATTTTTGTTTTTAAGAAGAAATGTCTAATCCCTATGCATATAGTAAAAGTAAAGGCCAGAAACTGAACCAGAGCAGTTGAAAGAAGGTAAATGGCATATTCTAGTACAACACCTGTTTTTGTCTCCCTCCATCTCCCACCATGTAAGG
>WAAD01036736.1:577319-588173 GCA_013389945.1 Fregata magnificens | reverse complement strand
CCTGCCCGGGGCTGGGGTGCGGGCAGGGGGCTGGGGCCGGGCTTGCCGCCAGCCCCCGGGTCCTGTCCCGCCTGCGCTGCGGGGCTGTGAGCTCCGAGAGCTGATGCGGTGAGACAGCGGGAGGTCGCAAGGGCGGTTGTGCTGTCTTTCCTGCGCTGCATACAGAAAAGAAAAGGAAGGAATTCATAATGCACGTTTTATAGAGGGGGGGCCTGGGAAGACGAGCACTGGCTGTCTGAGCCCAGCTGTGTTTGCAGAGCCCTGCCAGCCAGGACACCAAGCAGGCAGCCCTGCCTGCTTGCATTTTGTGAGTGCACGCTTCTTTCAGCAGGTGCCAAAGGAAAATCCTGTGTAGTGGTGATGGACAATTCAGGTGGTAAGTCTGTTGCTTGCTGGTAATTACTAATGTACAGTGGTTTAGAGTTGCCGTGGGCAGTTGGTGTTTCACCGGGAGGGAACGCTGCTGCTGGACCAAGAGGATGTATTGCCAAGACCTTCTGTTTCAAGGACAAGGAGGAAATACAATGAAAAAAGCCAAAACAGGCTCTCCGCTGCACCTGCTTGAGCCCAGGATAATTATACAGCTACAAACATAGCACGTTGGGTTTTACACTGGACAGATGGGAGTGCGAATATCTCCCTTACTTTTATAAGTATAAATGAAGCCAGGAGGTGATTTCTTTTACAGGTTAAATACCTAAAACCAGAGGCTGAGTGCTCAGAGGAATGCTGATGCAGGAGGGGCCGGGGCGTGCGTGGCCAGGGGCTTTCCCAGCTGGGAGTGTTTTGGTAGCAGAGTATCACGATCAGCCCTTACAAACCGGGGCCGGGTAGCAAACCGTGCGTTGGTGTGAAGCCCCACCACGGGACGGAGCAGCAGCCGCTGCTGGTGCTGGGGGGCTTGTGTGGGAGCGCCCGCGGTGCTGGGGGGCGAGGGCCCCAAGCCCACTGCCCGCCCCAGACCAGGCGGCCCCCCCGGGGATCCCACAGCCCGCCCGCCAGCACAGTACGTTTCTTACCCTTCTCCTCGGTGTGTATTTTTATCACAACGTTTTAAACAGCGTCTTTTTCAGAAGCCGCTCTGGTTTGTGCTTGCTCAAGTATCCACCTCCCCAAGCCGTGGTGGACCCGGGGAGAGGTGCCCCCCCGAGTCCCGTGTATCAGGGGGCTGCGGGGGATCGCCCAGCTCATTTTTCTCATGGCACGGCTATTAATAAATTACAGAGCTGCAGTCGTGTTCCTGTGCTGCCGCGTTGAGTCATCCCATGTATCACTCTCGGCTCCTCGCCTGTGATACAAATGCCTAATGAGCTGCCTTCGCCGCAGCCCCATGTGTTGGAGTTCTCCTTCCTCTAGGACTTGTTCAGCATTTAATTCATTGCATTTCAAATGCATTCATTTTAGCTGGCAATGGCGGTAGCTGAGCAGCGTGGTGCATAGCTCTCACGCATGGCCGTGGGCTTGGGGCCACGCCAGCAGCAGGCGTGCAGGAAGTGTGCAGGAAGTGTGCAGGAAGCATGCTGGAAGCACGCTGCTGCCTTGTCTGCCCGGTGCAGGGGACTCACCGTGACAGCCCCACCGTTCCGCTGTTGGTGCGCGTGGCAGGCAGCCGGTGGTGAGAGTGCCGGTCCCCGCATGTTCAGAGCGGCTTGCTGGGACACGTGTGTGTGCGAGAGAGACAATCAGTGCGGGGAGTAACGGGGAGCAGAACAAAAGGGGAAAACAAACGAAATTCCTGGAAATCCCTGCGTCCCTGCTGCGTTAGCTGCGCTCACCCCAGTGTCACCAGGGCGTACGCTGCCGGTGTGGCACGTGCCCCAGGTGAGCCTGCTGCGAGCCAGCAGCGAGCTGGTGCTGGAGGCTGGGGGGCTCACTGGCTGGGGCGGCGAGCATCGGGCAGCCTCCCTTAGCATGGAGCCGGCTTCAGGCTTGGGATCCTGAACCTCCCCACGCCTCCCGGGAAGGCTCCGGCGCTCCTGTGGAAATGCAGGGCACAAAGAGCTGCGTCAGCAGAAGTGAGGGAACTGAGTGCCTGGAAAGTGTCCATGTTCCCTGGCTCCTGCTGGAAGCTCTTCAGCCATGGCTCGGGAGCCATGCTCCATTTGCACTGGTGCAGGGAACCCAGTATTATTTTTACCTTTTTGAGGACTTGGTATTTTTGAGTGCTGTCTGCTCCAGACAATATGAAACGATTCTAAAATAAAGTGCTTTAAAAGTAAAGAGGATAATTACCCTATTTTTCTCCTCAATTTCTGAGCTTCACAGGCATGTTTATAAGCTGTAGTCTGCAACGGCAAGAGCTGAAGCATTTTGTTGTGTAGAAGACAGATGAGAAACGGCACAAATCCAGAAACGGAGCTTTTGAGGAAGAAACATACATTGCGCCGGGAGATGCAGCATCCCCGTGTGAACTGGCAGTGCTGCGCCTGGGCCCTCGCTCTGAGCCTGGGTCTCACCTCGCGCCCGCTTTAGCGAGGTTCCTGGCGCTGGGAGATACCGGATGTTTGAGGGACATGGCCCTGGCAGCTTGCTTCAGCCCACCCTGCCTGAGCGAGGGTGGGATGGACGAGGTGGTCTCCGGAGGTCCTGCCAACCTCAGCGGTTCTGTCTTCTGCGGAGGGATCTGCCTTCACGTGATTGAGTTTCCTTTACATCATCTCCCATTATTTCCTGAATAAGCTGGACAGCTGTGATGACGCAAGGGAGGCTTTTTACCCGGGCTGCAGGACTGTGATACAATATATGTGAAGGTCCTTTGAGGTCAGTGACCAAACAGGGGATGGGAATCAAGGAGGGGTGAGTAATTTTAAAATCATTAGTGGCAGGCAGAGATAATCGCATCCCACATAGCAGGGCACGCATGGGAGAGTTAAAAACACGCAGGAGGTCTGGGTCTGTCCCTGCGAGGGGTAGGTGTCTGCACGGTCACGTTTGCTCCGGGCTGCCTTGTGGAAGTGGGTGAGGATCAGCCGCTTCTAGCAGCAAGGTGCAGGATGAGATGTCCCAGTGATCCGATTTTGTGTAGCAAATCCCGTACTCCCCGTTAGCGATACCGGTGCTCACCAGGTGACTTTGCAGCAATTGAACTCTAATTCTGCAAACCACCAGTGTCCCTGTCCCTCCCACCCCAGCCCTTGGTGCCCTCCCAGGCCAGGTCTGAGGCAGCGGGAGGAGCTGGGGCAGCCGATGCGCTCGGGCACGGGGCACCCATCCCAGCTGTGGTGCTTCAGGTAGGGATCTCTGCTCGTGGGGCAGCCGCTGGGCGAGAGGACGGGGGCACAGGCGGCCGGCAGCGGGTGTAGGAGCTCTCCCTCCCGCTGCCGAGGGTGCTGGCCAGGGTCCCCTGGCCCAGCGGGACGGATAGGCTGTGCTCCCATGGGAGCTGCGCCTGGGGGTCCTGCTGCGTCGCTGTGCCCCCCCATGCCGAGACCAGGGTCAGGAGCTTACGTCCTGGTTTAAAGCTGAAACGGACGTCCGCTTACCTTTCTTGCTGCTCCAAAGGGTCGCCTGTGCGCTGGGATGATCGCGGAAGGGAGTGGAGCAGCCGGTTTCCCAGGCAGCTGCAGGCACAGCGGATTGCAGGCCAGGGCACCTGCCCCAAGGCAGCAGAATTTGCCATGAAGTTGGTGCCCTTGATGCATCATCCGTCTGTGTTACACTGATGAGATTTTGAAACTAAGTATTATGTCAAAACACTCGAATCTTATGAGTTATAATAAAATTAGCAGACAAACTAAGTGCAAGTAACTCGGGAATTATGTTGAAGATTACAAACAATCGAAGGCAATAGAGTTGCTCACGAAACAGGTGAACCGTGGGGAATAAAAAGCCAAACTGCTGCAACACCTCGATTCTCTTCTGGCACATGACAGCCCTTTACGGCTTGGCTGTTTCCAGGGCAGACGGACAACTGAGGAATTTGTAAAATTAACAGTAATAATGAGTTTAGTATCCTTTTAATACAGTCCAAGACACAGCCTCTCTTCTACCGCAGCAAACCCCCGAGGCTGCTTCGGGCTGTCAGGTGTTTTTCCGGGGGGGTGAGAAGCTGCACACCCGAAATAGCCAGTGCTTCCCCTCGTGTCCGTGTCAGCCCCCTTGTCTGCACGGGCGCTCACGGCTCACTTCCTTCTTCAGCAGAGACTTCAAACCCCTCAGTGAAAGGTCTAATCCGGATCAGCCACTTGAGCCAGGGCAAACGCTGCTGGCTGTTAAAAGTCACAAGAAAATAAATTGGGAGGCTCAGGTCATGAGGACTAGTAAGTAATTGTGGTTCTACATGCACATTTATAAATGAAAACATCTGAAACAGTTGACCAACTCCGTGTGAAAGTTTTGTTGCACACGTGCTAGCAACTTTCTGAACTACATGTAATTGGAAACTTCAGAAATAAAATGTGGTACGATACGTTGTGCCATATGCCAGACTCGGGCGTTAGGAATTGGGATACCCCCAGCTGTCCTGTCTCACCTACATGCCAGAATGCTAGTGGGATGTGTCAAAGGGTGCAGTGAGGGGGTGGTTCACACCTCTCTGGGCTATCGCCCATCACAGCGCAGCGGGGAAAAATTCAGGTGCATCACGAAATCAGATCTCGCTGGACACAAGGTGTAAGAGGGCTCCGGTGGCTCAGCGTGGAGCCCTTCGTTGGCCGTGGCTGAGCTGCGCGAAGGAGCAGTGCCGTGCTGGGGGCTGTGCCAGCTGCACAGGGCTGGCGACTGTCGGTAGGGACAGTCTGGCGATGTGACAGTCGCACTGGTACCTGTTGTTTCCATTAGTTCCACGTGAGCTGTGGGGTTGGTCCCCGGTCGCAGGTAGCACCCCTGGCTTCAGGGGACGTGTCCGTCGTGCCCAGTGTTAGCTGGCTCCTGCCTGAAGGTGCTCGCATCCCTCCCCAAGCTCCTCGTTCTAGTTTGCTTGCATTTGCCTCTCTTTGCTCTATGTCACTTACCTTCCAGCTCTGGCCCTTCCCCTGGGAACACTGTTTTCCTGGGTTACAGCGCAGTCTGGTTGTGCTTCCCCCTGTGCCAGACAAATGATCTCGGTGCCCTCGTGCTGTGTCACCAGATGTCCAGCGCCTTGAGCTGCCGCAGCTGCGGGTGCAGCCAGCACTGCCTGTCTGCAATCGCACACAGGCAACGTTCTCAAGATACAGGTTTTTCTTACAAAGTGTCTTTAGGACATTGGTACGCGCTTGAGTGAAGGAATCCCTGATAGTTTGCCTAGTTACTCCTTCCTTTGGGGAGAGGCTTAATGTGCACATGAGAATACAAAAAAAAAGTGCGGTGTGTATTTGTGAATCAAAGCATCAATCACTCGGAGATAGTTGGTGTTTCATGGGTTTGTTTCTGGGTATGGTGCATGTAGTGGTTTCATGCTGCTCTCTATACTCAGTACCCTGGATGATGTAATTATTTTTTACTGTTGTCGTGCCTAACACTTCCTAGTGCAAAACCTTCCGTCCGGGTAGGTCCCAGCGGGGCGAGCCCAGGGCCGGGGGAGATGGGGAGTGCTGCCTCCCCCACACCGGGGCTGCCCTGTATCGCCGGGGTCTCGCCGTGCAGGGCCCGGGGAAGCAGACATGCCAGCACATACTATCGTCGTTATTATGCAGCAGCCAGTATTTTTTCTAGCAGGCTAATATTTGCACTCTTCCTCAGAAATTTAGCTGTGCCAATTTAGTAAATGGTTAATTGATTAATAAAGCAATTAAGAAGTTAATATACTGACAGGGTGGGCATCGTGTCCTGCTATAAAGCAATGACTGTTCCATTATCGCAGCCGTTTGGCTGACGCGGTCCCAGACTGAAGCTGAGGGTAGCCGGAGTTGGGGTACCCGAGCCGGGCTCTGGCCGCCAGCGCTGCTCTTTGGCATGCCGGACCCCCGGCCCGCGGCTGCCCGGTGCCACGTGGCGGTGGGTGCTCTCGTGGCCTCGCTGAGAGATGCTCAGGCAGGAAAACAGACCGAAGCAGGCTCAGGTTCGGGGGACCTGCTCCTGGCTCTGGTGCAAGCATGGCTGTGGCTCGGCGTGTCGCTCCCGTGCAGGGTTCCTGTGCGGTGCTGCGACGCTCCATGGGCCATGGCGGGCCGGAACCCTGCCACGGTGGGCTGGTGGGAGATCTGCCCGTCTTTCTGCCCTCCGCAGCCCCGGGGGGTGGGGGGGTGGGGGCGAAAGGGCCCAGCACTGAAAGGCAGAAGTGTCCCCTGCCCTGGCCCTGGACAGCGTGGGGAGACTCACCTTCACCTCCCTTCACACCCTGCCTTCTGTCCTGCCTTGCCCTCCTTGCTGCCATTACTTGCTGATTTAAGCACCCTCTGCCTCCTGGAAGCGCTAGTTTGCAGTTTTGCTGTCCACACCGCAGCACTGTGGTCATCTTATTTCTTTCTGGAGAAAACCAGTTGGTTTTCTCCCTCAGACTGAACTGGAGAGGGACTTTGTGGCTCGGATGAGAGGTCAGTCTAACCCGTGTTTCCAGCTCCGGCTCCGTGGCTGCTTACAGAAAGCCCCGGTGGGCGAGCTGTGCTGATGTGGTCCTTCCTCCGGAGCACCTTCCCAGCCCGCGCAGGCAGCGGACGAAGGATGCCCAGCACTGCTTCCAGCCGCCACGCCAGTGCCATGCGCTGACCCCCGTCCCTCCCAGGGGCAGCATTTACTCCCCAGCGCTATTGCTTCCTCAGCCACCTCCCGGTGAAGAGCCGCTTCCAGCCCTGCCGCTGCCAGGTCCGCTGCTGGGTCCTGCAGCCAGGCGTCCCCCCAGCTGCTGCCCCCCGTTCTGCGCCCGTCCCGCTCCGTGCCTCTGTCCGCCACGGAGGGCGGCACGCTCCGCGGAAGGGGTGCAGATCCCCGTGAGCTCTCGGGCGGGGACCACCATCGCTCTTTATTTTCGGCACCGTGCCCTGCCGCCGCCTGTGCAAACAGCAGAAGCTTTGCTCTCAGACGTCAGCCAGGCGCACGGTGCGGTCTAGGGCTTACTGATACCGGTTCTGCTTTCTGTAGAAATCTCTTTAATTAAAATAATTGTTATTGTTCACTTTAATCTTGCCAGTTTAGATCTCATTACGGGGAGAAAAATTGCCTCCCAGAATGCATTGCTTTGCACGCGTATCGTTTGCGGCTTAAGGCTGGAGGAGCATGAGAGCAGCTACGTGAAACAGCTCATTAGCCAGCCTGCCTCCAGCGCTGGGCTGTACTTCGTTATTTACAGGGGGACGTAACCTCTGGAGCACACCTGACCACCTCTGCGTGGCATCAGGCGCACCAAAGCGGGCCCTGGAGCAAGCACAGTTTGATGTCCTGTAGCTTTTAAAATTCCCAGAGGTTAGAGGAGGTGCAGCTGTATTTGTCGCAGCGTTTGAAGCCCTTTAACAAGACTGGGCCACAGTATTTCCTCCGTAGCATGCCTCCCCATGGTGATTAACCTGTTCAGTCCTACGGCAAGTATTACAAGCATCAAAGAACCAAACCAGCACGTCCTCCCCGCAAAGCAAATAGGCAGGCTGGGTATTAGAAGGAGCTGCCTTGCAGCTGAGGGCTCCTTGCTGCCCATATCGGGAGATGTTGCTCCTCACCGGCGTGAGAGGGCTGTGCGGCTGGTGGGGAACTTTGTGCGCTCCGCTGGGGCGAGAGACCGTGGTCCTGGGCCGTGGTCCTGGCCCGGGCAGCGTCTGGGCGGCCAGCAGAGCCCCCAGGGAAACCTCTCGGTGAGGTTCTGTGACCTGAGTGTTTCTGTTTTCTTAGGCACTTTGTTTCCGATTCAGCAAAACACTCAGGAGTGTTTACAAATCATTGACCTTTGTGAAATTGAAGCTCCTTGTTCTCTGCTTAAGTAGTTTTAGCAGCTCGTATGCCGGGTATCACAGCATCTTCATTTATATGCACCCATTTTAGCATGGCTGCAGGATGCCTTTGGTGACTGGTGCCAGCTATTTCCCCATCCTTCATCCCCAGCAGGTGAATATCAATTTCTAGACTTTTTTTTTCCCACCACGAAATTGCATTTGCAAAGACCTTGAAAATCACAACTTCTGCTGAGGCCTGGAGGGCTAGGAAAGGCAGTCGATAGCTTCTGTCATGACCTTAGTGATGACAGATTATGTCTGAGCCAGGCACCGTATTAGCAGCTGGCTCTGAGTAGCTACCGGTGTGCCGCGTTGGGTTTCCCTGGCACGCTGACTTTGTGTAGCACCTACCATCTGAACAGAATCGGATGCAGTGGAAATCGTTTGCTAATTAATTACTGCCTCCTGGATCCCGCTGCGTCTGTGTGTTATGCAATTCACAATCTGCAAATGACCCTTTGTAGCACTGGACACATCGGCAGATCATAAAACCTATTGCTCCCAAAGAAGATGGGAGCAAAAAAAACCCAGCAAGCCGCACATCAGGAAAAAGAAGCAGTCTCAGCCTGGCGTACATGACTTTTCATTCCCATGTCCCTTGGATCAATTCCAGGTAGAAATTTCAAATTCATTAGCTCTTCACATGACCTCAATTTGTTGCTAGAACCGGTGGGTGGTCATTTATTTTCATAGCCCGCTGCCGATCGGGGCCCTTCGAGGTGTGCACGGGCACTGCCGCTCGCCCCGCAGGTGCAGTGCACCGGCAGTGCTGGGCGGGAGGCTTCGGCGCGGCAGTGCCCTGCATGGGCTGGGGTCACTCCGGCCGTGCCTCTTCGCCGCGCCTCGCCCGGCAAAACCCTGCAGAGGTTTCTGATTTGGGTCTGCCTCCTCGGGAAATCCTGGACGGCCGGGCCGGCGCATGCCCAGGGGCTGTCATCCTCAGAGGAGAGGCGGCTGCTGACTGCGGTGGTGTGGATTCTCTCGGAAGGGGTGGGAGAGGGGTGCCAGTGCCTGGCTTGGTGCCAGTGAGCCGTCCCGCTCCGGCAGGTCCTGCTGTGCAGTGTGCGGCGCCGGGGGGGCTGGAGGGCCTGCCCCGGCTCTCCCTGCACCCTGCCTGTGCACGGGCTTCGTCCCAGCCGAGCGCAGGGTACTTCCTCTGTTTTACATCCCCCGGGACTGGGGCAGCAGGAGCCTGAAGTCCACACTGGGAGCACAGCTGAGATGGAGCCGGAAGCCACGTGAGAAACACCCAGCAGGGGAAGAAATGCTGAACTGTTGCCCATCGCGTCAGCATGCCCCACCTGAGAGCTGCCAGGGAAGAGGTGGGAAGGGGGTGACAGGGAAGAGGGGTCCCTGTCCCCACGTGCCCAGGCTCTGCTGAACCGCTGTCGGACCCACTCTGTAGCTGGGGAAAGTGAATAAGGGGAAGGACTTCCTCTGCTCTGAAGCAGAAACGGCAGTCTGGGGACAATGCCTCATTTCAGGTCGACAGGAGAGCAGCAGGCAGCTCTGCCCCAGCCCCGCCGGCGGCGTGCACCGGGGGGTGATGGGGTTGTTTGCACTTGGGAGACACAATTTTTGCGTCTGTATGGCAGTGAGCTGTGCAGCCCGCTGTAATTTGTAGTTAGTTTTTATAGACAGATTGAGTAACTCAAATTATCAAATGTAGCAACAAACTTGATTTAAAAATTCGTATTTGAGAGCCTTTTTTTGCACGAATCGCAAATGTCACATGAGAAGCTTGACTATCCCTATCTTTTTGGAGACACCAAGTAGTAAATGAAAGCAATGAGCATCTTCCTAGGAAACTAGCATTTCTCTGTTTGTTTTATGGTAATAATGTGCTTTCTTTTTCTTCTTTTTTTTATTTTTTAACCAAGTAATGAGGATCAGATAATGCTTTGCTTAGTCGAAAAGGTGTTTTCTGCAACGAGCTGTAAGCTGTGTCAGTGCTGCTGTCGCTGCGAGTTATGTGTGCGGGACGAGGTGTGCTGGGAAAGGAGAGGACGTGCAGCCTGGCTGACTTTCAAGGGACATGTCTTCTAACAGGCGGCTGTTCTAAGCCACCAGACCCTGCGGTTCCTGCCGTCTTCTGGAATATCTCAGCTGTGGGCCATCGCCATGAGACAGCACACTACGCCGAGCACCCCCACGAGGGAGGCAATGCTCTGTGTTCTTTCAGCGAGGCGATGAAACATATTTGCTGCCCGTGCAGCGAGGGGGTGACGTCCAGCCTGGGGAGGACGGGCTGTCCCTGTCTCTGGCCGCGGAGGCACGCAGGCTGGGGCACCGGCCTGCTCGTGTAGATGCCAGTCTGGTTTTGCTGTTTCTATCAATTGAAGTGTCCGGTCCTGTTCTTCAGCTGCGAACGTCAGTACATCTTTGCATGACACACAGATCTTAGAGCACTTGTGAGCGTTTGTGCAAACACAGCTTTTTTTAAGCTTTGCCCATGTTTCTATTACGACTTAGGTGACACTTTAAAAAAACCTGATAAGGGTGGATAAGGAACTGTTTACCAGGAACAGCTGGACGCTGGGCAGCGGTGGGAGCCCACGGGCACCTCTGGCTTTTGTTAAGACAGCTCAGCGTGGAGACAGGCTCCCGTGCAGGGCTCGGACACGGTCCAAGACACACGGCGTGCCTGCTTTTCTCTGCCCTCCTCGGTTCTCCCCCAGCACCTGCCTCCAACAGTTTCCCAAGCCGCAGTGCGAGAGAGCTGACGGACTTGGTGGGATTTTAAAACAGTCGTGCTGGTGCTGGCAGGACTGGAGCTGGCAAGAGCCGCACGGATGGGCCGGGCCCCAGGTCAGGGCGCTGAGGAGCCCGGCGCGGTGCCGGGAGCCGCTCACAGGCGTGCGCTGCCGTGGCGTGCTCTGCCTTTGGGGTCCAGACCCATCCCCGAGCCGTCCCCCGCTGGGGCTGAGCGCAGGCGCCTCCAGAAGCCCCCGCTCCGGGCACAGGACGGGCGCTGCCTTCTCAGGGGGTTTGGAGCCTGACTGTCCCAGAGCAA